>JAKUCV010001345.1:0-50500 GCA_028386065.3 Turnera subulata
GTTCCTCTGGCAATGGCCCTTGTTGCTCATTTATGATGCTGAAAGCCAACCGATTTCTCCTACCTACGCTAGCACCCTCAACAAAAAAGACAGTGGAAGGGGAAGGCATTTTTGCTTTTGATATTTTTGCTAACTCTCTTTCTGAAATTGGATTATAAACTTTCTGTGTTTAATAAGCTCTAACGTATGTCTATTTATAAAAACATAATTGTATTGCTTCTTCTCTCAAAAGGTGACCCCTACAAATTTCTGAAGTGACCAGCAGTGTTCAGGAAGTGACCCCTACCTATCCTTGGAGTATCATGAATAACGTTCAGAGGAAGGCCCCTCCAAACCGCTTCGGTTTTCAAGAATCTCCTTTTTGAGACACTTGCAAATTCATTTATTGCTAACATTCAATTTCTCAGATAATCAAGCGTCTGCTTTGTTGAAAATCGTGGTCTAAACTGCATTATTGATTCATCACGGGACTCACAATCTAATTAGTTGGGCATCAGAGGCACCCAAAGTCCAACTGACAAGACATTTTCTCGAGCCCGGTGTACTTACGACAAGGAGATACCCTCTCATCCTGGGAGGATAGAAATCCAAGACAATAATTCTTGGGGGCAGAGGCCAACTTACTATCCTTAAATTTGTCACCCATGTTTCAACTTTCTAAAACTAGTGTATTATCTTTGCTAACTTGAGCACCCGAGGCTCGTCTAACTAAGTTTTGCAGGTACCCCTCACCAAGGCCAAAAGACAGGGGGAACCGGAAGAACCACCAATTGGACAAAACATGTAAAGCCCATACAACATCGATGTTTTGTATCGGAACATTGATGTTCAGTAAGTATTCTTTTCATTCCATATTTTTCAATATCAATGTTTCACACAACCGAGGGCATAAAACATCGATGTCCCAAATCCGAACATCGATGTGCTATTTGCTTAAACGTTCCACAGCATAGCCCCGAGAGCACATAACATCGATGTCCTGAATAATGACATCGATGTCCTCTCTTTCCCAGTTTTTACAAGACTTGGACCCGAGAGCAAATAACATCGATGTTCAATTAATGGACATCGATGTTCAGGTTCTGTTTTTCAAAAAATAAAGCCGTTAGACAATTCCAGAATAAACCCAACAGTACACAACATCGATGTCACGAGCTGGAACATCGATGTTCAACTGCTGAAATTTAAAAAATATAGCCGTTACGCGGCTATTACTAGCCGTTACTAGCCGTTGTATCCTGTATAAAATACACTATTCGTCACTTTTTCTTTCTCCATCTTTTCTTCTTCAAAATGAATTCAGCTCTTCTTTCCCTCTCCACACTCTTTATAATTTCCACACTTTCTATCTACCTTTCTTTCTTCAATCATGGGCAAGACTAAATCCCGTGCAAAAACACCCATACGACAACCAACTACATGAGGAGGTCCTTCATCTTCTTCTCCTCGATTTCCTTTGAATGACCAATCAGCTGTTTGGTTCACCTCACGTGCACAACTCTCACTCTATCAATCACTCTTTCATACTCGTCAAATTTTTCCTCCCCGGTATCTTCCGGTCTCGTATCCGAGGGAGAAGAACTACACAAGGCTTGAAGAGCACCTTCGAGCATCTGGATTGTGGGAATTCATAACCAACTGAAGCCATCAATATAGTGCCGATTTTACCAAAGCCTTCTACTCCACCCTCAATCGCGATGGTGACGTGTTAACAACTCAGGTGAATGGAATTGCTATCTCTTTGACTCTCGAGCAATTCGGGGCAGTTTTCGGCTTACCATCTCAGGGTGAGGATATTGCCTCTTATGGCGGTCCTCATTTCATCACGACCACTGAAGCTCCTCTTTTGCAAGCACTCGGTTTCACGGAGGTTGTCCGTACCGCCCATTCCAAAAGACCAACAATTCATTCTCTTCCTCCGGAGAATCGTGTTCTGTTTTATCTCATCACCCGGGTGATCAAGCCACGACCCGGAAATCATACCGTCCTATCTATTGAGGATGTAAAGATACTCCATGCCATTCTCCATCATGCTCCAATTAATTGGGCACATTTTGTGCTTATGCACATGACCGACTATCCGCCTCAATCCACCCATCATCCTCTGCCCTATCCCATCATGGTGTTGAACATTCTCCTACAGGCCGACATTGATGCTCGGGAAGGTTCCCAAGTCTCTCATACAAAAACATGGGCAATTAGTGATGACACCTTCCGAACTGGTAAATCCGAGCAAGCACCCAGACTTCCACCGGGTGAGAGTTCCGCAGCACCAGTTTGTCCCGAACCAGCTCCTCAAGCTTCTGTCGTCACTCTTGAATCGATTGCAGCTTCTCTTACACATCTTCAAATGAGTGTTAATAGCATGGGACGGTCCATTGATCGCATTGACTTTGAAGTTCAACGCCAAGGGCATGCTCTTCGGTCCTACTTTGATAGAGTCCACTATCAACCTCCACCCTATCATACAACATTTCAGGGCTATGATTTCGGAGCTGAGGGAGATGATGATGATGAGCCATATGATCCTACTATGGCCGGTGATCCTATGGACATGGACGCGGAGAATGAAGAAGAAGAAGTTCCTGTCGAAAATGAAGAAGATAACGATGATGATGATGGGAACTAACACCCATATTTTTATTTTTTTTTATCTTATGTTATCTTTCATGTTCTTTCATTTGAATAAGAGCTTGTTTTTGTCTTTTCAATTTCTTTTTGCTAATGCCAAAAGGGGGAAAACAACTTAATATGTATGTGCACACCAAGTTCAAAAAGTTCAACTTAAATGGTATCATGGCTAAAACATAGGGGGAACTAATAAGCACATACTTCAACTTGTTTGTCATTATCAAAAAGGGGGAAATTGTTGAAAATAATGTTTTGCTAACATCTCTTTATCTCATTCAAGATGTCCAATATTGGAACATCGATGTCCTGCACTAAAATAATTTTTTCAAAAGTAGGCAGTAGTTTATAACATCGATGTCCAATTTCTGAACATCGATGTTCTCATGACCATTATGCTTAAAAATTGCTTTGAAGAGTTTGAACATCGATGTCCTATTTCATAACATCGATGTCCTATTGAATCTGGTTTTAAGATTGTTTTGGGAATGTCCAAAACATCGATGTTCAGATATGGAACATCGATGTTATTTCATCTCGGGTCTTGGACAATGTCTTGTGGAACATCGATGTCCTTCTGGCCAACATCGATGTTCTAGTGACCGTTAGCCCAATAATTCACATTCACTGGCCAGGACATCGTTGTCCAGATTTGCAACATCGATGTCCTTATGACCGTTGGGCCAATAATGCATACTCAAAGGCTAGAACATCGATGTCCTGATTTGCGACATCGATGTTCAGCTGACATGAGCAGATATACTTTTCACCTTTCCATAATACTTTGTTTAAAGATGTTTTGAACTGATTTTCCAACGGTAATACATGTTTTTAACCTTATAAATAGAGCAAGTAGGTCTCTGTTTTATGTGAATCGACTCTCTACAATTTTAAGCATTCATTGTTATACACACATATCATTTATGAACCAATATCATTGAGAATTGAGAGTTGCCTTATAGAGCTTACTTTGTGTACTCATACCTACTCTTGAAGAGAGTTTTTGCTTTGAGTGACTCAATTGTAATCACACACCTTGAGGGAGGATTATCCCCTTGTAGTGAATTCATAGGAAGAGGGTCTTCTTTCTGTGGGAAAAGTCTTGAAGTGTTGAATCTTCAAGCAGGAGTTGTAAACGGTTTGTTAAGCACCCGGAAGCTTAGCGGTGATAGTGGAATCTTCGAGAGAGTCTCTTGGAGGACTGGATTAGCCACACGGGTTGTGTGTGTGTGAACCAGTATAAATTGGTTTGCCTTTCTCTCATTTTTAATTCCGCAATTATTATTGTTTAAAGTTTTAATTAGTTCTTAATCGCTAATTCACCCCCCCCCCCCCCCCCCCCCCCCCCCCCCCCCCCCCCCCTCTCTCCCTCTTAGCTTGTTTGGGCTTACAAAAGTAAGAGTTTGTGTGAGGGGGGTTACATGAGACTCGACGATCGCACCTGTTCTATAGCCTTTGCGAAGCGGCTGCTAAGAGAGGATTCAACAGAATATCATATCCCGTTTGAAATAAGAATCAGGGTCCAAGTCAAGGACCGAACTATAATAGGGGATTAATGCCTTTTTTATACCTGTGTTGCTCTTGATTATCACAATTCATACCTGTGTTTCAATTTGGTCACATTTCATCCCTCTATTAAGTCCGATTTGTCTAATTTGGTTATTTTGACCGTTTTACCCCTTAAATCAATGACCTGTCAGTTTTTTCACCCCGATTCTTCACCTAACCGACCCAAGACCTGGTGTATACCTAAAACCTAACCGAAACCTGACCTGAACAACACAATCTTTATTATTTTCTTTTTCCTTTTATTTTATTATTTTTTTCCCAAAAATTTTAATTCTAAAAATATATATATTTTTTTTCGTTCTAATAATCTACAATGATATACATTAACCCTTGAAGGAATACATCAGTATTATTAAGACATATAGTCTTATAAAATAATTAGAGATGTGTATCCGCAATTGGCTTGATTATAAAAATAAGCGCACAAAATGCCAAATTGCATCAAATAAGCACACATTATACCATCTAGTCGACGCATCGATTAAAACCAGAAAATTACCTAGATGGCCAACATGGCGGATTTATTAGTTAGCGTACACGTCCCTGAATTATTTCCAAAATTGGTAGTGCTTCTAAGCCAACCTCATCATAGGAAGGCCAAATAATTAATTTTCCTCCGTAGCAAGCAAACACATGGAAATTCATTGAATTATAAAAAATTTTTGAGATTTAAAATCTTGCAACCTGAGATTCAGCCATTCATAACAAGCTTTTGGAAGAATGATCATCTTTTGGAGATCATATATTTTTTAAAAAGTTTTACAAAAATCTGCAGGATCTTTGACAATAAAATATCCAGTCTTTACACTGTCATGAAAATGATGGCGAAGAAAAATTATAGCTTTCGCCTTATTTAAACTAGAGATTTTGTTTCTTTCTTTTATGATGGCTCCCAGATTATTATTTAAAGCATGTGCCTCTTTTAGGGATAAAGAACAAGCATGTTCCGAATTATTTGAAGGTTGCGTCTGTGTGCCTATTGAAATTGTCGCGTGTGGTTGGCTCTGCCTTAGCCTCAAGTTCACTCCCTTCATATTAGTATCAATAGACAAACATGTTGAGGTCACACTACCATGGCCAGATATTTTTTATTCCTCTTTGTTGTATTGACACGAGCCCTGCTAATAGCCCTGGCTAGCCTGTTTTCGGGAAACTGAGTCTAGAGAGAGTCTTCTATCTTGCAAATTTCAGATTCTGTATGGTAATGAGCGTTAGAGAAGGCCGAATCTGATAGTGGGGTTATAGCCTGGGCCGGGGTAGAGGGCATGGGCTTCAGTGAGAAGCCCGGAGGAGAAAGAGGGTCTAAATTGTCTTGATCCTCAAGAGGTGAGAAAGAGTTAAAGGTTGGTGTTGGGTTCGCTTTTGAGCTGGAGCCCAATTCGCTGACCTGGTGATGTGGATTTTTCAAAATAGTTGTACCATCAAATAGCACTGTCTCAGATGGCAGATAATTGAATGCATTAACACCCTGATTCTTCTCCTTGTCCCCATTCTTAGTAGCTGGCTTGCGTCTATCAGTGTCACTGCAATAATGGGCATTAAGTTAAAAGGAATTCCCCCAAACTTCGGAGATACTTGCCGAATGGTGACATCACTCGCAAACTGCGCTCCATCTTCACCGTTCACCGGTGCCTCAACGGGGGCCTCTGATCCATTCGCATCTCCCAGCAAAGACGAATCCTCCTCCTCTCTGTATTCCCCCACTTTTTCCAACGCCTCAATATTGTAACACTGTCCCATCACCTTTACCTCATGTCTCTTATTGATTAAACTGCCATGCGTCGTCAGCACCTCCAACTTCTCTGCCCCCAGATGCATGCACTGCTCCGTCTCATGATGGATCCTCAACAACTTTCCAGAAATGGATCCAACAAGTTCAAAAAACTCCTGGCACCATGCATACAAGGGCAACCCACGAATCTCAAGCCAACAACACCGATTTGTCATTCTATCCGCCGCTGTCCAGGGTTGAAGAGACTCGAATCATAACTACACCCACTCATGACAATGCTATAAAAACTAACTCCTAGCCTCTATTGACGGAAAGCAAACAAGAACTTTATTGCCACCCATATCAGAGACTAATACATCTCGCATTCCGTGCAACGTCCATAAGAGATGAACCGATTCCATACTTGCTGGATTCTTCAAAACCCCCACAGCACACCTCGAAAACCATTTAACATCTCGGTGGTTTGTATGAAGGTGATTCCTGCACCCAACGCTTCTGGTTGATTAGTTACACGTCATGGGCTAGCGCCGCTCACTGTTTCCCCAGTTTCTTACACTTTATATCGAGGCTTAGCTTTTTTCATGCCATACATGCTTGGTTAATTTTAGACTTTAGCCCTTTCTTTCACATCTATAAATAAACTAACTAATTTTTAAAAGTGACTAAAACACTTTAATTATATAATCCATTTGGCATTCAAAAACAATTAATTTAAAACTGAGTTTAAAATGTTAAAAGTTTTTTCGTATTAAACGCATGACTTGCCATTTAAGAATGTAGGAATATTTAGATAATATATTTTTTTAGAAAAATAATTAAATAGTATATTATGTTTATTTTATTGATAAAATGACACTTGGACAATTGGCACGTGGCACTATGAATGAAATTTTTCGTAACACGGCACCGGTGCCAACACCACATGAGAGAGGACTTAGATTTATTAATCCTATATATATATATATTATATACTTTTTTGGGTTCCATGTATATATTAAAAGCTAATGGCCCAAACCAACAAGATCATGCCCCAAAAGCCACATGTAAGATTTAATTGGAAAGCTGCCTTTTGGGCCCTCTGGCCTTAACGATTTAATTCTAGTAGACGAAGTTGGACAATGAAACTCGCCTGTTATATTTTTGTGGCCATATATCCCCAGTACAACGACAATTTTTTAGGTAGATCAAGCGCAGTTCAGTTGAAACCAAAGTAAAATAAAGCAAAAAAAGAAAAAGAAAAACACATTTGTCTGTTTCAATTAAATCTTGATATGCATCATTGGAGCAAGGTGGTTGGAATTCAAAGGAAGAAATTATGGCTTTTAATATGGCAGTGGAGTGGTCCACCTGGGATTAATACTTGGACTAATGCCATGTTTGGTCCCTATGTTGTCCCTAAATTTTGGATTTCGTCCCTGTGTTGAGATTCGATCGTTTTTCATCCCTCTGTTGGCTCCGTTTTACATGTTTTGGTCTGAGGCCCCGGAATCCGGCAGCTGGTGCTGACGTGGCATGCTTTCTGGCTCCACATCAATATATGTGGGACCCACGTGTCAGGTCAAGCCAATAAACCAAAACGGCCCGACCCGACTGGTTCCCCCTCCTAAAAGACCCGCCCAACCAAACCGAAGTGCATAATAAAATAAATAAAAAAAGAAATAGAAATCTATTAAATAATTATAATAGAATTTTTTTAAAAAAACAAAACGGAAATCTAATAATTAATTATTTTTAATTCTTTTCCCCTTTTTCTTTTTCCCATTTTTTATAATGTTTCTTTTTCTTTCCAAAAGTTAATTTTTATTATTTTCCTCATTGAAATAGAAATAACCATAATCTATTATTAATCTTTTTAAAAATAGAAATAACCATAAATCTATTATTAATCCTTTTAACTATTAATATATTATTAAACAGAAATCCATTAAAATAGAAATAACCGTTTTTTATTCGAAATAGGACCACCACCAGCCCATCTCCGATGACCCCCTTAAACCACCACTACCATCCCTCTGTTCATCTGCTAATCACTTCCATAGCTACAATGGAAGAGGCGGAGGGACCAAACATGGTATTAGTCCAATTTCAGTGGCTTTTGGGGCGTGAAGAAGTCTTGCTGAAATGAATCTGTGCCCTACCTCTACATCTGGTTCGCGATTGTGTGCATCTGATGTGGAATAGGGAAAAAAATCAAGAAAATAGTTTTGCATTCCACAGGAGAAACCGGATGCTGTCAGGAAATGGCCAACATTAATCAGTTCAACACAAGTTAAGGGATATTTATAACCTAATTTTCTGTTTAGGGACAATAATGATGGAAAAAATAAAATTAAGGGATATTTTTTAGCATTAATCCATCCCCGGACCCTCCTCTTGGTTTCGAAATTTATGCTTTATCTGGAGTTATTGACGGGTTTTTCTTAAGTTTTGTTTAAATAAGCTTGGGTGGTGACACCTTGTCAATAGACAATCAAGAGAATACTAAGAACAGTGTGTGTCTAGTACCTCTGTGAGTTTGTCTGGATTTGTAATGATTATTTCCGGAGGAAGGCTTTGATGTTGTGAACGAGGAAAGAAAAATTGTGTGAGAGCATGGCTCTCATGTCCTGAAAAGAAGAATTATAGTTCACAACTGAAGCCCATTCCATAAAAGGAGCGAAACGAACGAACTTGGTTTAAGTGCGAATAACGTGCAAGCATATTCTGTCTAGGTCGATGGGTTTTAAAAGAGACCGCTTGTAATTCTCCAGTTGCATCTGGAAATATATTTAGAGTGATGGTTCTTTGGAAAACGATTAATTCGTCTACTCCGGGAATCATCAATCGGTTCTCTCCACTCGAATTAAGCTAGTTCATGTGTTTGGGAAGAATTATCACAAACTGCAGGCCATCAAATTAAAGCCACGGCCACGGCGCGGTGAGCCGCGCGGTGCTCACACCATGTCATTCATTTTCTTTACTAATTACTTGATATTAGACATAAAAGAAATACATTGCGATATGTCTTCAGATTTTTTTGGCTCTATTCCGTGTCAAGCATACAGTGTGACATCTGTCCGGACAATTGAAGAAATATTCATATCTAACTGACCATATCGGTCTCCAGACTTAAAAGAAATATTCAAAATCCAACTGACCATAAGTATTATTACAATTTGTTATAAAATTAAAGTTAAAATTGACTTAATAATACAAACTTGAAGATAATAATACAACTTTGTTTATAATATTGATAACGAAGAGTAGAATCGATAAAATGATAGTAATTAAACAAAACTAGAAATGGGGAAGTTTATGGTCAAATGTAAGTGTAAAAATTTTATGAAATAAATAAGTATTTCTACATTGAAAAAAGGGATAAAAACAAATAGAATTGATGAATTTAAATGAATAAAATCGAATATATGTTAAGTAAAAAAATAATATTAAGATTAAGACAAATAGAATTATAAAAATTAAATTCCAAATAGATTAAACTAAGAGCATGTTACAAATACTATACTTACTGTAAATCAATTTGTGTATCATAAAAATCAAATCAATTTTATTGGACCATAACAATGGCTTTCTTACACTTTATATCTAGGCTTAGCTTTTCTCATGCCATACATGTTTGGTTAATTTTAGACTTTAACCCTTCCTTTGACGTCTACAAATGAATTAACTAATTTTTAAAAATAATTAAAACTCTTTAATGATATAAACCTTCTGGCATTCAGAAAAAAAAAAATTTCACATCTACAAATGAATTAAATAATTTTTAAAAATAACTAAAACTCTTTAATGATATAAAAATTTTGGCATTCAGAAACAATTAATTTAAGACTGAGTTTAAAATGTTAAAAAAAATTTCGATTAAATGCATGACTTGCCAATTAAGAACGTAGGAACATTTAAAAAGTATAATTTTTTTAGAAAAATAATTAAATTATATATTAGGCTTTGTTTTTTTTTTTGACAAAATGACTATTGGACAATTGGCTATGTGGCACTACAAATGAAATTTTCCGTAATACGGGACACGTGCCAACACCAAAGGAGGACTTAGATTTAATAATATTATATATATAGCGATTATACTTTTTTTTTGGGTTTCCATGTATATATTAAAAGCTACTGGCCCAAACCAACAAGATTATGCCCCATGTAAGATTTAATTGGAAAGCTTCCTTTAGGGCCCTCTGGCCTTAACGATTTAATTCTAATAGACGAAGTTGGGTAATGAAACTCGACTGTTATATTTTTGTGGCCATATATCCCTAGTACAAAGACATAAATTTTTAGGTAGATCAAGCGCAGTTCAGTTGAAACCAAAATGGAATAAACCCCAAAAAAAGAAAAATGCAATTGTCTGTTTCAATTAAATCTTGATATTTTCTTTCCAAACTTAAATATCATTATTTATAAAATAAAATATATTTAGATAGATGCTAGAGTTTGTAATTCTAGGACTCCAAGAAGATTATAAATACTTAAATAAAAAGAACATAACAAAGAGAACATATAGAAGAGACTCAACAATCTAACAAACCGAAGCAAATACCGATACCAGTTTTCCGTGGAGTTAATCTGCAAGGATTTAGAAGATTTGAGTGTGTCCCAAAAAGCCATGGGTTGTCAGGGAAGTAAGAAAGCATTCTTCACAAAGAAAAATTCTGTAGATGACAGGATACACAATATAAACAACTTTTAAAAAGAAAAAATGTTCCCATAGGCCGAAGCCAATGGCACTCTTGAATCAAAACTAATGGCTCTTACAGAGGGAAACCACCCGAAGAAGACATTAATAACGGGATGAAAGAAACATGAGAGCTTCTACCCATATACTAAAACTTCACCATAATACTTCGCCTCGCCTCGCCTCCCACTCGAAGTAAATCACCGACACGAGAACAAGATTCTCCCATCCGTGACTTGCTTATCGGAAAGCTTGACTTTGCCCATGGGAAGAACAAAATACTCTCATAAGGAGAAACACTCTCACAAGGAGAACTTTTATTCATGTTGGAATACAAGTGTGAGTGGTGTTATCCCACATCAGAGAGAAAGAGGCCAAGTGAGTAACATATAAGTGAAGTGGACCTATATACCTGATACCTTGAGGTTTTGGGTTACAGAGTGGTGTCCTGGTCATGCGTATGGAACTCACTTGAGCCTAGCGTATTGTCTTCCCGATTTTCGGGCGACTCCCGATTTCTAACACATGGTAGCAGAGCCGATGGTTCGACTAGGACAAAATGGTTTATGACATGGTGATGCTCCCGTGGTTGCTGCCCTCATGTGGAACAAAAAGCGGTTAGACTCTTGGACCAAGCTTAGTTGGAGTTGTAAGGCGTGGCTACGGATAAGAGTGGTATTGGTAGGCGCATGCTTCTGAGCGGCCTTTCTCCACGGCCTAAGTGAAGTTGTAAGTCGTGGCTCCCGATGGAATGAGCTCTTGGAGCATCGGCAGACGCGTGCTCCTGGAACAGGCTTGATAGCAGCATGGGCTCTTGGTGATTGTGGGAAAAGTTTTCGAAATGTTTCCATGGAAGAGGGAGTAGGCCCGATACCGATGTCCGATATGGAAGAGTCTCACACTTGAGGGGGAGATTGTTGGAATGCAAGTGTGAGTAGTGTTATCCTACATCGGAGAGAAAGAGGCCAAGTGAGTAACATATAAGTGAAGTGGACCCATGTACCTGATACCTTTAGGTTTTTGGTTACAAAGTGGTGTCCTGGTCACGCGTATGGAACTCACTTAGGCCTCGTGTACTGTCTCCCAGTTTCTTCAACAAAGTATTAGATAGAGAAGTTTGCTGGAGGATCTAGTTTTAGTCTTTGAAATATTAGAATGAAGTCTTCTCTGGTATTGCAAGGATTGTGGAAGGCAGTTAATGAGAATTTTCCTGAAGGTACAACAAATACGGTGAAGAAAGATCAGAAGGAAAGGGCTTTGGGTGCGATTTTCATGTCTGTGACCGATAGTGTGTTTTGCGAGATTGAGTCATCAGTATCTGCGAGAGAAGCATGAAAGAAATTGGACAAAAGTTGTATAAATCGTTGACAAATTGGCTCTACCTGAAGAAAAGCTGTATACTCTCAGTATGCAAGAAGGTACACCTATTAGAAATCACCTTGATGAGTTTAATTCGACAATTATGGATTTGAAAAATATAGACATAATTATTGATGATGAGGATCAAGCCGTGATTATGTTATGCTCATTACCACCATGCTATGAGACGTTTGTTGATATAAAATTATATGGGAAAGAAAGTGTTAAGCTGGATGATGTTAGTAGTTCGCTGAAATCAAAGGATCTCAGAAAAAAAAATCCAGATAACAGAACAGAAGGTGAGAGTTTGGTGAGTAGGGGAAGAACACAATATAAGGATTTCTCTAGGAATAAAGGATTTTTTGGTACCTGTACTTGGCCTCGATTTGGTTTTCGGTACCTGTACTGAAATTTCATGATTTTTGGTACCTGTACTTGTTAGTTTTCATTAATTTTGGTACTTCCGGTCACCGGAGACACGTGTCCAATTTATGTGAGGCCACGTCATCTGAGGGTCAACCCCACCCGGGTTCCACCAATTTTGACCCGAAACCACAAAAAACCGACCCAGGGTCTAACCAACCAAATACCAAAATTTTATTTTAAAAAGCGAGATTAAATTTAAAAAGGATTATAAAACTAACTAAAATTAATTAATTAGTCTTATTTATAAATAAGAAGTGAGATTAAAATAAAAGAATTATATTTAAAAAATATAACATTTTTTAAAATAAAATTTTTATTAAATTGAATTATGCAAATCTAACTTTTTTTAAAATTTAAAAATAATATAATAATTTTTTAACATAAATTTATGAATAATTTTTAAAAATAATATTTTATTTTAATAAATTTATATAAAAAATTTAAAATGTAATGTTTTATTTTAATTTTAAAAAAACATAAAACTATATATTTTTGTGAAATTTTGTATAAATTTATTTTAATTTTAAAATTATATTATATTTTAATTTTTTAAAATAATAATTTATTTTAGTTTTAGAAAAATTATATAAAAAATTTAAATTTCAAATAAAAAATTTACAATAATTATTTTGAACTATATTTTAAAAATATAAAAAATTATTTTATTTTATAAAAAAATATTTTAAAAAATTATTATAATTATTTTTATAAATAAAAATTTGTATTTTTGGAAAGTAAATATGTAAAATTTATATACTTATTTATATTTTCTTAAAAATTATGATTCTTAAAATTTAATGTCACTTCTTATTTACCCGTGAGTTTTATTATTTATTTTAAATTAATTTTTTAATATATTTTAATTTAATTTCACTTTTTAAAAATGAAATTGGGATATTTGGTATGGTTAGACCCGAAATGGGCCTGTTTTTTGGTGGTTTCGGGTCGAGAATGGGGGAACCCAGGTGGGGTTGACTACCAAGATTCATGAAAACTACCAAGTACAGGTACGAAAAAACTTGAAATTTTAGTACAGGTACCAAAAACCAAATCGAGGCCAAGTACAGGTACCAAAAAATCCTTTATTCCGGATTTTTCTAAGAAATTTAAGGCTAGGTCGAAGTCTAGAGCCAAGAATAGATTATGTTTTAAGTGTGGAAAGAAAGACCACTTGAGATATGATTGTTTAATATTGAAGAATAAGCGGAAGCAAAAAGAAGAGAGTTTTACTAACATTGTCAACACTTGCGTTAATTTTGATGATAATGATAGAGCCGGAGAAGTTTTGTCTGAGGGTTCTAATCATGGACAAAATTCATGGGTTCTTGATTCTGGCGCGACGTTTCACATGTGTCCTCACAGGCATTGGTTTGCTACATACAAACAGATGAGTGGGACTATCTTCTTGGGCAATAACAATTCACTGTCAGTGGAAGGGATTGGTCACGTCAAGTTAAGAATGTTAGATGGTGTTGTTGGAAGCATTGAGTGTTGGCATGTTCCCTAGATGAAGAGGAATTTAATTTCTCTTTCAACAATGGATGATCAAGGATACAAGTTTCATTCTGAAAATGGGATCCTAAAGGTGTGCAAAGGATCCATTGTACTTATGAAAGGAAAGCTGGAATCTAAACTATATTTTTTTCAAGGTAGTGTGACTTTAGGAGAAGCTGCTGTTGCGTCAAGGAGTAGTCATCTAAGTCAGTCTCAGTTGTGGCATTTGCGTCTTGGTCACATGAATGACAAAGGATTATCTGTGTTGAAGAAGCAAAACTTGTTGGATGGTTATAAAAATGAAGCTCTTGGATTTTGTGAACACTGTGTGTTTGGTAAACAAACTAGAGTGAAACTAAGCAAGAAGGTAGAACACAAGACCAAAGACAAGTTAGATTATATACATTCTGACTTGTGGGGTCCGAACAGAGTTCCTTCTAAGAATGATGCTAGGTATTTCACGACTTTGATTGATGATTATTCCAGGATTGTGTGGGTGTATTTTCTAAAGACAAAAGATGAAGCTTTTCCAACTTTTGTTAAATGGAAGACGATGGTTGAATGGCAAATAGAGAGAAAAGTTAAGCGTCTTCAGACTGACAATGGGTTGATATTTTGCAATAGTGTGTTCAACGATTTCTGCAGCAAAGAGGGAATAGTGAGGCACCGCACTTGTGTAGGAACACCACAACAGAATGGTGTTGCAGAACGTATGAGCATAATGCTTTGTGATAGAGCACGCAGCATGCTTTCACATTCAGGTGTGAGCAAAAGTTTTTGAGCTGAAGCTATCAATACAGCTTGCTATTTGGTTAACAGGTCTCCATCGACAACTATTGAGTTGAAAACTCCTTTTGAGGTATGGTCCTGTTCTCCTACTGATTACCCTAATTTAAGAGTGTTTGGTTGTCCTGTATATGCTCATGTGAGGGATGGTAACTTGAGCAGAGGGAAATGCATATTTCTAGGATATGCATCTGGAGTAAAGGGTTACAAATTGTGATGTATAGATACTAGGTCTCCAAGTATGATTATTAGCAGGGAATTAAAATTTAATAAGTCTGCCTGTGAATACCCAAATTTGACCCACGTATTTTCTACTGAAATTGGATTTTAAACATACTTGAACCTTGAATTGATGAGATGATTCAATCCTAAGATTAAGACATGTCATGAATTTAACTTAGTAGAAATGATATATTTTGGTAATTTGGACCTTCATGTATTTGAACTCCAGGATTAATGAGATGATTTAATTTCAGAATTAAATATATAATAAGGTTTATTTAGGCTCGAATATATTTTAATCACTTGGGCCTTTTATCTATTTCTTAATCAAATTATATTGAGATGATTTATTTTTGGGTTAAGAATGGGTTTAAGGGCCTAAGTTAATTCTCCCGAGTTTGATTAGCCCATTAACATAATTCTTGCAGACTAATCTTGGCTCTGATTTTCGTGGAAAATCAGAGCTAAATCACCGTTTAATTAGAAATTGTGTGCTTTGGCATGATTTTGCTTAAAATGGGTGTCTAATGTGTAATCAATCAACTATAGAATGATTTAAAGGAGTAATAATCAAGTAATTGAGTGATTCTGGGTTGATTAAGGGTTTGATTACACGGTAGGATCATATCAGGGCTGAATTAGGGGGATTGGGGGTTCGAAAATGGAAAGAACAGGTGCCACGCGGACTGCCGGGCGGTCATTTCGCGATGACCGCCAGGTGCCTCCGGACATCCATACATGACCGCCAACACTGGCGGTCATGCAGCAGATGACCACCTGCAATGGCGGTCATCACTTCCCAAATTCGCCCAAATCTCCGATTTTGTTTCTAATTTCGATCCTATGTGGTTTTGGACCAGATTTTCGGGCATAACCTTCACCATTAAGCAGGTCCACGCCCCTAGGCTTCCCAAAACACTATAAATAGGACCCCTTACGTACATTTCAGGGGATCAATTTCTCATTACGCACACACCCCCATAAGCTTTGTTTGCTTGGAGAAACTCTACTTCTCCAAGCCTAGAAAAATTCCTATAGGCAGAAACTATGGAGAAATTTCATGGGAAAGCATCAAGGAAAAAGCTAAATAGAGGAAGTTAAGAGAAGATAAAGAGGAGGAAGCGATCAAAAGCAATCTAGGAGCCAAGAAGATGGGCAATCCGAGTAGAAGGACCTGATGCGAGCTGTCTCAGAAAACAATTCATATCTTGAGTTCTAGAAGTCAAATTGTTGCGATCTTAGAGTCTCTAAAAAGCTAAGAGCGAGAGATACAACTGTGCTGTTGGAACCAGAAGCTGAAACGGCCATTTGCATTCTCCAAAGTCCAGTGGAAGACGACCATAGATTTTGTCCAACAACTGAGCTAAGTGTTCTAACTCTTTTAATTGCGCACCTTATTGATTGCTAATTGCTGGTGATGGGATGATGCTTTTGTGGATTATGTGATTGCTGTGATGCCATCTCAAGAACTACGTTGGCTTTGAACCCGGTTGCCGGGGTACGTAGGTGGTCTATAGTGGTGGAGACTCGAGCCCAAATATTTTTATTTTTTTCCTTTTTGTTTCGTACCTTCTTCTCCCTCCCTTCCAATTCAGTTTTGTTATTTCTATGTGATTTGTTTCCACACTTGCACACCAGCACAAGGCACACTCGCATTCTTCAATTGCATAATGTTTCGACCCAATACAGATGGGTGCCTAACACCTTCCCGTCCGTGACGAACCCCCGATCCCATGTCTTTGGTTCGCCATGACCATGTTGTTTAAAGGAGTCATTTGAAGGTTTTTTCCAAGTTTTGTCCTTAATAAAATTTGGGTGGCGACTCTAATGATATGGGATTGACCCGAGGAAGAAGGTGAAGGAACAGGTGAATAGGCCCAAGTGATTTTGGGTCGGGTATTCATTGTTGGCGGCTTCGCTGGGGAAGTAGTGGGTTCAAGAAACTTTTTGCAATCGTTGAATCTTGTGTGCCTTTTTATGTGTCATCATAAGTGCCTTGCATTCATGATGATTGATGTGAAGCTTCTATCGTAAGAGGGCGAGGGAATGCAAGTCCACCACATGCTTTCTTTAAGTGATGATGGCTCGAGTGAACCCGTTTCTTGATGCTTAGCAATGATGGGGATTAGTGGGCCTTGGAGCTCACGTGATATCCAATATCACATGTGAGTAGGTCAACCTATTCCCTAGCAGCAATCTCTAGCCCCCAACCAGCTGCATACCCTAAGCATCTCATGCATATTGAATCAAAAAGTGGTATGTGCATTTTTGTGTGGTTATTATTGTGGATTCTTGTATGTGTAAATAGAGTGTTTTTTATTTCGAAAAACCAGAAAAACTAATAAAAAATATATAGGAAATTGTATAGTAAAAAAATTCGTTGGGCCCGCCGTGCTAACTTTGCGTAGGTTGCTACATCGCGTGATGTGAATTGACGAGTCTAGGAAAAGGAACCCTAGGGGAGCAAGTATATATGTTTAAGCCGATGTTAGAACTCTAGCGTTGTTTCCCAGTTGACACATATGTTCAGCCAGTCTACTTTGTCTTAAGAAATTCATGATTGCATACAATTAGCATATAATTCAACTTTCAATGTCCAACTCTTTTGAACCTGAGTCTTTTGTAAATAGAGTGTTTTTTTGAGATAGACATATTCTGGAAGAATAAGAAAAATATTTTGTGAATGTATCCCATCACACTTTCCCACCGTTTTCAAATGTATTGGAAGAAAACAACGCTTGAGTCTAGGATTCCTGATGACCTTGGACCCCATCATTAGAATCGAACACTTAGGATACCAGGGGTGGGTAGTGCCTTAGTTGGGAGGAGATGGTGAAGATACTAGGGATTTACATGGCGATGATTCTCAGTAGATAGGGAGATGGTGAAGACATTGGGAGTCGTAGAGATATCCTAAGGTGAAAGGTGGGAAGAAGGCAGAGGCAGTGACAAAGCATTAGCTCAAGATACCGAGACGACTTTGGGCCTTCTCGTGAGAGGAGATCTAAGCCTCAATATTTATGGCCGAAGAAGTGAGATGGGATGACTTGGTTGGGCCTTCTCGTGAGAGGAGATGTAAGCCCCAATAATTATAGTAAGAGAGGTGAGATGAGGTAACCTGGTTGAGCCTTCCTCAAGAATGCTGATGCCAACCCTGGTTTTTACTTATGAATCGAGTTGATGAACCAAGATGAGAATCCTAGCTGAAGAATCAAGTCAAAAAGCAGGATCAAGGGTCAAATTGAGAAGCAGAATTGGGGAGCCGAGGAATCGGGATGCAAAGATGAGACAAGCTGATGAGTGTTGAGTATACAAGCTAAGACAAACCGAGGGGACCTACTCATGAGAAGAAATGTAAGTCCTAGCTTTTAGGGGAGAAACTAGGAAGAAGAGCACATGAAATAAGTTAAGCTATAGTGAGCAGACAAGGAATGGGGGGAGCTGATCTTTTGGCTTTCTCGTGATGAGAGATGTAAGCCCCAGTAACTCTAGTAGAAGAGGTGAGATGAGGTGACCTGATTGGGCCTTCTTCAAAGACGCAGATGTAAGCCCCAGTTTTTACTTGTGATTCGAGCCGATGATCCAGGATGAGAAGTCAAGATGAGGAACCGAATTGAAGAGCCAAGGTGAGAAGTTAAGAGAAGAACCACATGATGGGGGGGCTGAACTAACATATTGAGCTGATGAGCAAAGTTGGGGTATCGAGTGGGGACATTGCCATTGGGCCTTCTCAAATGCACAAGATGCGAGCCCCAACAATTGGGGAACAATGAGGATCATGGCGGAAACAATGACAGAGACACGGTGAGAAAATAATGGGGAGGATTAAGAGATAATGGTGAAGATGACGCATTTCAAGGAGTGAACAAGAAGTGCAAGTGAGAAGCAACCAGAAATCGTAGATCGAATTGCTAAGTATGGCCAGAATGACCACCAGGGATTGGGGAGATCAGTGTAGTTCCTCTTTAGAGTCTAGAGGTTAAATCAAGTCAAAAGGGGGCAAGGGATAATTCTATGTCTAACGATCAACAATGTCATCATTTGTACTTTGATTCTTTACATAAGGAAAAAAGCTTTAATTTTCTTATCTTTTGTGTATAGGAGGCAAGTTGTGCATGACTTCATGATATTCCATTGGATCAATCTAGGGGACCCTAAAAATAAATTACGAAGACTTGATTCTATAGATGTAATACGACCTTACCAAACACATATTTGACCAACCCCAGCTAATTCCTAAACACTCACCCGCACTAGCCTTCAAACACTTACCCGATTTGACCTTTGAACACCTATCCAGCCCGACACCCATGTTAACCCCATCACATCTACCTTGAACACTTGTCTAGAAGAGTTGCTTCCCAAAGATGAATCTAGTTTCCAAAAGAGTCCTATCCAAGTACACTTGTTCGAAAGGGTCACTCTCCTTGAGAAAAATAAAAGAAAAAGAAAATTAAAAAATTAAAAAATTAAAAAATAGAAAAAATAGAAAAAGAAAAAGAAAAAGAAAAAGAAAAAGAAAAAGAAAAAGAAAAAAGAGAAACGAGGAAAGGGAGGTGACCCTCAGTGCTTGAATAATTCATCATCCATTTCATGAAATTGGGAAGAAGAAATCATAGTGAAGAAGACAAGTGTTTCCTTACCACCTTTGGCCTCCCACCAAACACCATTCTATCAACACACACTACCTTTAGCCGCCCACTAAACACCATTCTATCAAACACCCACTATCTTCAGCCTTCCATAAAACACCATCATTTCCAACCCGACACCACATCCACCGATACATAGGAAATCTGGCGACGAGCCCAGTCTATAAATTATGGTTCCCAGATTGATTCAATGGAAAGATTGGAGTCATTGTCGGATAAGCACAACACACTGTTGATTGCATCTTTAGTATCCAGCCCTCTTTTGTAGCCATGGGGTCCCTTCTTTTGAATATGTATTTTGGGTCATCATAAAGCTATCGATGTCAGTAAAGTCCATCTCTTTGCAGAAACCCACTCTGAATTTGGTCATCAATGGTCATGTGTCTCCGATGGTCTCTTAAAAAGCACTCTGGTTTCCCACCAACCTCTCACTAAAATCGATGGTCTACCTCTCTATTAGTCAATCGAGTATACTCAACCCGAATGGTCTTGATCTTGCCTAAACTCCATGATCTCCATACTCTGCGTCTATGGTTGTTACTCCCAGAAAAAGGGGGAAAATAAGAGGAGCCTGCTAGGTTGAAAACCCGAGAGGGCGGCCTAGGCAAAAGTTAAGGCCAAAGTGAAAATGGGATGGCAGCCAGTGACAACAGAGAGACATCCATATGGTAGATCACATCGCTCCAAGCAAAAATTGCTCATCAAAGATAGACCACTCGGTTGACCATGCCATCATTTGACAAAAAGGGGTATAGGAGCATCTGGGCACATTGCCTCCATTTATTTTCGAAGGGATATCCATTCATCCATCCGCCTTGCCCTGATTGAACAATTTATCCGTCAAAACCTTTTTGACAAGGAATGCTCACCTCTAGGGTCTCAGCTAGAATTTGAAGTGAATGGGTTCATAGTCATTGGGAGTTTTTTTTTTCTTTGAGGCTTTGGAGTTTTTGATGGGATAATTCACTTTTTCTCAAGTTGCTTAACTTTCACCTTAGCTCGAATGGTTTTCAAAGATCATGCATCATATTAGGGGCATTTACATTCAAGTGCACTACGTCTAGATAGAAAGCACACACATCTAAATATACATGTAGAAGTAGATTGCACTTGCATTCAAGGGGAAGAGGAGAGACGAGGAGAAAGAAAACGAGAGAAGAACAGGGAAAATTTCGAGAGGGGAAAGAGGGAAGACGAAGAAAAGGAAATATGATAAGGGGAAAACCCGAGAGAAAATGGATAAAAGAGAAAAAAGGGAGAAGACATGTCATAAGCACTTGCATCCAGACATAGACATGTTGAAGCTAGGAGTACCTTCATGCATCACTTACATATAGAACATGAATTTCGTGATAAGGTAGACTTGGTTGAGGGTAAGAGGTCAACAAGGGTGACAACACCATGAATCCATCACTCAATGTAGACTTACATTTCCTAAGGTTGTCAGTTGAAGAGACATGGCATGAACAATTCTTATAGATAATGAGAATTATAGACAAGGGGCATGTCATGCCTTGTTTCTCTGACTCGTCAAGTCGACAACATGCGCTAGAGGCACATCTACCATGAGAATTAGACCTACATCATGACATTAAGGGTGTGGCGGGCCCGTAATCCGGTTAAATGAGGTTACAAGGGACATGCTACCCCATCGTTGGAGTTAACTTTCTAGGGCATACTACCCCTACGCGGATTTGAGATTTGCTTGGGGCATGCTAGCCTGTGAGGTTTTTACCAATTTTTGGGACATGTTACCTCTTCTTTGGAGTAAGAACTTCAGGGCATGATATCCCACGCAGATTTGAGATTTGTTTGGGGCATGCTACCCCGTGAGGTTTGAACCAATTATTAGGGCATGCTACCCTACTTTGATCAATTGATTCCCAGGGGCACGGCGGACCCACTTATTTGATTATAACTAGGAAAGGTAGATCACCTATTAGGCTAAAGGTTGGGATACCCAGGATGATTATTGGCTAGGGGCATGCTAGATCACGACTAGATGATGTTGGGGGCATCATGTCCCATCTTGAGAAAATCAAACCAGTGGTATGATGTGCCCGTATTTAGGCAAGGGGCATGGTAAACTCAGTCTCCAATTGATGTCGGGTTGGAACACCCAGGGGTAATTAATAGACTGGGGCGCACCAATGACCAATACTAATACCATGGCAAGATATTGGGGGCATCACACCTCACTTTTGGTTTGTATGTCTCTAGTGGCACAACACCCACAGCATTTCCATCAAATCCAGTAGATAAGGGCATGGGATCCAGGCAACCCAACCATGAGACAACACTCTTCTCAAACCTATGAGATTATGAGGGAACCAAAAATACCAAGATAACCCAGACACATCCAACCCAAACCTGAGAATGTGAGGAACCTTGAAGTGAGGCGACCAGACCATAAGATGACACCCGAAGATTTTAGATACCTATAGGTGATAGAGTCCGGTCAAAATCCAAAGACTCAGTCTTTACAAACCCCAAAGATAAAGAACCCGATCAAGAAAGAACCCAATCAAAAGCCAAAGACCCAGTATTTGCACCCAGAGAGATGAGACCTAGTATTTGCAATCTAGAGAGATGAGTGAGTCCAGTCACAAGCCAAAAACCTAGTTTTTGTACCCAGAAAGATGAGGAACCCAGTCAAGAGAGAACTAGTCAACCCAGTCAAAAGCCAAAGACTCAGTCTTTGCAAACTTGAGCGATGAGAGCACCCAGTCGAGTAGGAACCCAGTCTAGAAAAGCCTAGGACCCGACCCTTGTAACCTAGAGAGGAGTCCAGACATGAGGGACCCAAACCTTGAGAGAACCCAGACATGAGAAAATTAGGAGAAAACCTAAAGCCGGGACCCAACACCCACAGACCATGAGATGAGGAGAAGCCACCCAGGGGAGAGCAAACCAAAAGCCGGGATCAAGCTCCTGCAAACCGAGAGATGAGAGAGACTAGACTTGATGGAAAAGCAGATGTGAGGGAAACCAAAAGCCGTAGACTCGGTTCTCACAAACCACGGGATGAGATGATTCTCGACAACCGAACCACGAAGTGCCACCTTTCTGATGAGAGATGTATGGGCATGTGATGTCCAAGGTATAGACAACACAGTCATGAAGCTGCATCTTAGACGATGATAGAGGCATGAGATGCCGAGGGACTAGATAGCCAGGCCGTGAAACGGCATTTCTGACGGTAGTCAATGGCTAAGCCATTGGGATGTGATGATTCCCGAAAACCATGACTTGAGATGAGATGATTCCCAAGTCAAAACCTAGTTGACAAGGATGAAATGATTCTTTGTTGACGATCTGATAGATGAGATGATTCTCACATCGGGATGAGATGATTCCCGAGACGTGGGATGAGATGATTCTCATAAACCGAGGGTCGGTTCCTCAAACCTTTGGGATGAGATGATTCCCAAAGAGGAGGAAGGGATGCTCCAACCCTTGGCACACACCACGCATCTATCATTTAAATTTGGTTGTTCCTTTCTTACGTTGTTTCGTCCTTAGTCCCCAAGGACTCATCAACGAGGGGCATCTGTGAACACCCAAATTTGACCCACATATTTTCTACTGAAATTGAATTTTAAACATACTTGAGCCTTGAATTGATGAGATTATTCAATCTTAGGATTAAGATATGTCATGAATTTAACTTAGTAGAAATGATATATTTTGGTAATTTGGACCTTCATGTATTTGAACTCTAGGATTAATGAGATGATTTAATCATAGAATAAAATATATAATAAGATTTATTTAGGTTGGAATATATTTTAGTCACTTGGGTCTTTTACCTATTTCTTAATCCAATTATATTGAGATGATTTATTCTTGGGTTAAGAATGGGTTTAAGTGCCAAATTAATCCTCCAGAATTTGATTAGCCCATTAACATAATTCTTGCATACTACCACGAAAATCAGAGCCAAATCATCATTTAATTAGAAATTGTGTTTTTGGTATGATTTTACTTAAAATGGGTTTCTAATGTGTAATCAATCAGTTATGGAATGATTTAGGGGAGTAATAATCAATCAATTGTGTGATTCTGGATTGATTAGGGGTTGATTACGCGGTACGATCAAATCAGGGCTGAATTAGGGGGATTGAGGGTTCGAAAAAGAAAAGAACGGGTGACATGCAGACTGCTGGGAGGTCATCTCACAACGACCACCAGGTGCCGACGGACATCCACACATGACCGCCGGCACTAACGGTCATGCAGCAGATGACATCCGGCAATGGTGGTCATCACTTCCCAGATTCGCCCAAATCTCTTACTTTATTTCTAAATTCGATCCTATACGGTTTTGGACCAGATTTTCGGGCATAAACTTCACCATTAAGCTGGTCCACGTCCCTAGGCTTCCCAAAACACTATAAATAGGACCCCTCACACACATTTTTAGAGGATCAATTTCTCATTACACACACACACCCATAAGCTTTGTTTGCTTGGAGAAACTCTACTTCTCTAAGCCTATAAAAATTCCTATAGGCATAAACTCTTGAGGAATTTCGTGATAAAGCATGAGGGAAGAAGCTAACAAGAGGAAGTAAAGAGAAGTTCAAGAGGAGGAAGCGATCAAAAGCAATCTAGGAGCCAAGAAGGTGGGCAATCCGAGTAGAAGGACCTGATGCAAGCATAAGCTAATCGGCCGATATGTGCTGGTGTGCAAGTGTGGAAACAAAAAGAAAAAAATAAAAACCACAGAGCAGCCAATATCGGCCGATTAGCTTATGCAATGTGGTTTTCAAGCTGATTACTAAATGCATTACTAACCGACTACGGGAGATTATTTCTGATGTTATTGGTCCGGAACAGAGTGCTTTTATTCCTGGTAGACTGATCACTGACAATGCGCTCATAGCCTTTGAAACTTTCCACCATATGAAGCGAAGATGTAAGGGTAAAAAAGAGTATATGGGTCTAAAGCTAGATATGAGTAAAGCTTATGACCGCGTTGAGTGGGGCTTCTTGCAGGCTATCCTGTCTCCTCTTGGTTTTCCAGTTCAATGGGTGGATTTGGTGATGAGGTGTGTTACCTCTGTTACCTACTCTCTTCTTATTAATAGAGTTCCCCAAGCGACAATCACCCCACAACGTGGCATACGCCAAGGTGATCCTTTGTCACGTTATATGTTCCTTTTTTGTGCTGAAGGCCTATCTAGTCTTATTAACAGGGCTACTGGTTCAGTGGTAAAAGAGTTTTCTCTCGTGCTCCTCAGGTGTCACTCATGTTCTTTGCTGATGATAGCATCATCTTTGCAAGGGCAAATACTAGGGAAGCCGGTACTATTTCTTCTATCTTATCTGTATATGAGAGAGCTTCCGGACAGAAAGTTAATCTTGATAAGTCTGAGGTATTTTTTAGCCGAAATGTTCTTGATGAAATTCGATCTAATATCCAAGGGGATTTGGGAGTTAAGGCTGTTGATACCTTAGACAAGTACTTAGGGCTTCCGGCATTGATTGGAAGGTCTAAGAAGCTTATATTTTCTGTCATTTGTGACCGGGTTGCAAAGAAGATGGGTCAGTGGAAAGAAAGATTTTTAACGGATGCGGGGCGTGAAATTTTTATTAAGTCCATTGCTCAATCCATCCCTAATTATCTCATGAGCTGTTTTCAACTTCCCAAGACTATTTGCAACCAGCTGGAAGCTTTGCTGAGAAAATTCTGGTGGGGTAGTAGAGATGGTCAGAGGAGGTTGCATTGGATGGCATGGGAGAAGTTATGCTCCTCAAAAGGTGTGGGTGGTATGGGTTCCGTATTTTTGAGGCTACCAACCTTGCTTTCCTTGCTAAACAAGGAGTTAGGCCTCTTCTTGATGAGTCAAGCCTCTTAGCTCGTATTCTGAAGGCAAGGTATTATCCGAACTCTTCTTTTTGGGAAGCTCAAATGGGTACACACCTAGTTACTCGTGGAGGAGCATCCTTAATTCCCGCTTTATACTGGAACAAGGTATGCATTTTTCGGTGGGTAATGGTCATCGTATCAGGATCTGGATAGAAAGATGGCTCCCGCGGGTTGGGCGCTTCAAGGTTGAGTCTCCTGTTTCGATTCTTGATGAAAACGCCTCAGTGTATCAGTTACGGGGTCCCCATTCAGAGGATTGGAATGGTGCTCTTGTTGACAAAATATTAACCCTGAGGAGGCTGCTATTATCAAGAATATTCCGGTGACTTTGTGTGATCAAGCTGATGAGCTAGGCTGGTACTTTACCAACACGGGCCAATACTCTGTTAAGACTGGTTACCATGTTGCTTTGGATTCTCTTACGAGAATCGGAAACTGATGCCTCTTGGAAGTGTTGGTGGAGGCATCTTTGGAAGCATGGTATACCCTCGAAAATTCGATCCTTTGCTTGGAAATTTTGTACTGATATACTCCCAGTCCGGTCCAATCTGGTGGCCCGTCGCATTCCAGTTGTTGATTAGTGCCCTTACTGTCATCATACTTCGGAGACTTCCTTCCATTTGTTCTTTGAGTGTCCATGGGCTGTCCGGATTTGGCAACTCTGCCCTTTTACTATGCCAGTTCCGGTTGATGGAATGTGTAGTGGAGGGGATTGGTTGTACAATTTGTCCTTGTCCATGGGTTGGTCAGCGGTGGAGCGGTGTATTATGGTTTTATGGCACATGTGGAAAGCGTGCAATATGCTACTATTCCAAAACCATACTATCCCAGAGAACTAAATTGTTAGTTCAGCTATCGATCTTCTCCAGCAATATCAGCAGGCTCAGCTCGTGATTACCCTGGGTAGTGCTCAGCCTCGTCCTTCACAATGGACCCCTCCACCTCTTGGTCATATCAAACTCAACACCGATATGTCTCGTATTGGGGATTCTGGTTCGGGGCTAGGAGTTGTCCTTAGAAATGTTCACGATCAGATAGTTGCAGCTCAAGCTCAGTTTGTTCCTGCTGCTCTCATGGCTCGCGAAGGTGAAGCTCTTGCTTTGCAATTGGGTCTACAATTGGCTCGTTCTCTTCAGTTCCTAGTGATCATTGCGGAAACTGACAGTCAGGTAGTGATTCATGCTCTAAAGTCCCGTCAGGCGGTCTCGTCACAATTTGGCATCCTTATTAAGGATATTTTGTCTTTGTCTTTGTTATTTTCAGACTGTTCTTTTCATTATATTCCTCGCATTTGTAATAAGGTTGTAGACTTTACTAGTCGCTTGCCAACTGTTAGTTGCCCGAACTCCCTGTGGCACCAGAACTTGCCAGATGCCATTGTTCAGCTGGCTTGTGAAGATGTCAGTATGAGTATTTCATAAATGAAATGACTTCTTTGATTCTCAAAAAAAGTATCAAGATAGTTTAATAAGAGTACAATCCTAATTAGGGTTCTTTATTAAACTTTTGGATAATTATATATTTTTTATTATGGCCAGATATAAAAAATTGATTGATTAAAACTATACCTAAAAATCTACATAATGAATGAAGGCCTAAAAAATCCGATATATGGTGAGGGTATCAGCTTTACATATATATAATAGATGTGTTTGTCTATATAAAGGAAGTGCATCCTAACCTTCTCAGGTACACTCTTACCACAAAAAACTTTCCCTCTTAGTACGCAGACATATAGATATGAGATCGGTCTTGCCTCTCTTTGCTCTCATTTCTATTCTGCTGGTAAGCATCTCTATCCACTTCCCTTTCGTACTTACACATATAGACAACGTACACATACAAATACATCACGTACAATTTTAGCATTCATATGCTGGAAACAACTTCGAAATAGTTTCTATTTTGTTTGTATTCCAAATATTGACAAACTATTACTATTCAAATCATACATTGAGGATAACAAAGAAATCGGTAATCTTCAAATTAACTTTTTTTCCATTATTATACAACTAGCTCATAAGCATATGATGATGATTTGCAAATGCTGACATTAATAATTGTGGACTCCTTTCAATTTTGGAGCAGTTCACATGCAAGGTGGATGGCAGGAAGGAGCTCGGCGAATATTGGAAAGGCATAATGCGAGATGAACCAATGCCTGAAGTAATCCAGACACTGGTTGAGGAGGAAACCAATTCAGGGACCAGAAAGGAGAATGAGGAAGAGCCCTCGAGTAACAAAGTTGTGCTCAACTCAAAAGAGGTCTCCCAACCAAAGCCCAATGTCCTTCTTCTCTTCAAGGGCCAACCTCAAGAAGGCAAGATCGATGAGTTTGAGCCGAGGCCTAACATATTTTTTTATAAAGGCTCAAAAGACGAGAATTCTCGCGATGCTTTCGAACCGAAGCCTAACTGGTTTCCCTACAAAGGCCACCCTGACGAGGGCAAGAACTGTGAGTTCCGAGGCCTAACATATTTTTTTATAAAGGCTCATAAGAGGAGAATCCTCGCGATGCTTTCGAACCGAAGCCTAATTGGTTTCGCTACAAGGGCCACCCTGACGAGGGCAAGAATGGTGAGTTTGAGCCGAGGCCTAACATATTTTTTTATAAAGGCTCAAAAAAGGAGAATTCTCGCGATGCTTTCGAACCGAAGCCTAATTGGTTTCCCTACAAGGGCCACCCTGACGAGGGCAAGAACGGTGAGTTTGAGCCGAGGCCTAACATATTTTTTATAAAGACTCAAAAGAGGAGAATTCTCTCGATGCTTTCGAACCGAAGCCTAATTGGTTTCCCTACAAGGGCCACCCTGACAAGTGATAAGGTTAAGGTTACGTTGTAGTCTTTAGTTAATGTACTTTTAGTCTATACCTATCTGTTAAGCTATGTATATTTGTTTAGATAACTCTTATGTAGTTAGGCTTGTCATTATCTCATTGTACTTAGCTTTGTAATCATTCTATAAATATATCAAGGAAGATCAGTATAAACTCACCTGATCACAATTCTCTCGTGGTAGCAGAGCTTATTACGTTTCTGTGAGCCTGAACATTTCTTCTGAATCTACCCTTTTTTCTTCCTCAAGTAGCTTTTCTTCCTCTTCTTCTTCTGCTAATGCTTCCCAGGTTTCGGCCTTAACGCCTTTGGTCCACTCGGTTTTGAGTGTCAGCAACATCAAGCACTATGTGCCTGAAACTTTAGATTTTTCAACTTTCTGGTATGGCAAAGTCTGATATATACTGTTTTTCATTCTCATCATGTTGTCCATCATGTTGAAGGCACCATTGATCCTCCTCCTTCTTTTGTTTTAGACAAATCTGGAGCCTCACTTCCTAATCCTTTCTTTACTTCTTGGCAACAGATTGACAGCTCTATTGTATCCTGGATTTTTGCTACTGTCAACCGTGATATTCTAATTCTTCTTGTTTGTCCAGGTGTTGTTCAGACGGCTAGGGATGTCTGGGTGGCAGTGGAAAATCTTTTTCATGCTCATGTCAATGCCCGTTACATGGAGTATATGTCTGCTTTTACACAGGCTAAAAAGGAGTCTAGGTCCATGTCTTCCTATCTTCAGTATGTTCGTGGTCTTGCAGATTGTGTCGATGATATTGGTTGAAGTATTTTTGAGGACGGTCTTGTTCTTCAGATTCTAGATGGTCTCCCACTAGAGTATAATGATATTGTTACCATGATGACCTCTAGGATTCCCCTTCCTTCTTATCTAGAACTACGTTCATACTTGTTGGCCCAGGAGTCTCGTTTGGAGAAAACTCGTTCTTTCTCTTCTTCTGTAGATCAATCCCAGGCTTTGTTTGCTCATAACTCCGGACGAGGGGGTCGCGGTAATCTTCCTGCTAAGCATGGTTGTAAGAATAAAGGTAACCGTTCTGGTTCTTTTTCTTCTCCTAATCTAGGTCGAGGTCAAACGTCTAGTTTTTCTTCTGCTCCTCGTTTTTTGCCCTCAGGTTCCTCCACTTCCAACCCTCGTTCTTCGTATCCTCGTCCTCCTTCTTCTACTGTGTCTGTCTTAGGTACTGGTCCAATTCAATGTCAGTTATTGTAGACACTGGTGCAACCAGTCACATGACTAATTCCAGCAAATCTTGATAATTACACTGAGTATCATGGCCCGGATTCCGTACAAGTTGGTGATGGTAAGTGTCTTGCCATTACTCATGTTGGTGATAAGTTTTTTTGAATTGGTTCTTGCATTTTTTCTCTTCGTCGGGTTTTAGTTGTTCCTCTCCTCACTAAGAATTTATTATCTGTTAAACGTTTTGTTCAAGATAATTCTTGTCTTCTTACTTTTGCTCTTGTGGCTTTTCTGTGAAGGCCCTTCCATCTCAGAAGCATCTGCTTCAATCCAATGATTCAGGACCTTTATACAAGGTCTGCTTTTCTAGTTTCCCAGTTGCGTCGAGTTCATTTGCCTTGGCGTGTGATCGTGTTTCTCCAGGCTTATGGCATCAACGCCTGTGTCACCCTGGTGCACCTGTCTTGGCAAAGTTTTTCCAGTCTTATTTTCCTGGTCACAAGAATAAGTTTGATAGTTTCTGTCATCAGTGTCAGATGGGTAAACATGTTTTATTACCCTATCCTCGTTCACAAACAGTTTGTTCCAATTTATTTGATATAGTCCACTGTGATGTTTGGATATCACCTGTTTCTTCCCCAAGTGGTTTTCGTTATTATGTTTTATTCATGGATGAATTTTTGCGTTATTTTTGGGTGTATCCTTTGCACCAAAAATCTGAAGTTTTTGATGTTTTTGTGCAATTATTTAATCTTGTGCGCACTCTATTTAATTCCACGATTAAAGCTTTGCACAGTGATGGAGGCGGCGAATTTTGTCATCATTGTTTTGATACTTATTTACAACAACATGGTATTGTCCGTCGACTTTCATGTCCTTACAATCCTCAACAGAATGGTAAGGCTGAGCGTGCTCAATGCCATTCGAACTATTATTTTTGCGGCTCATATGCCTTCCAAATTCTGGGTTGAGGCACTTAACTATGTTGTTTATGTTAATAACTGACTTCCACATGTGACATTGAACTGGTCTAGTCCATATCAACGTCTTTATGGTGCAGCAACTGTTTTGGGTCATTTAAAGGTTTTTGGTTGTGCATGTTATCCTCATAACATGTCTCCTACTAGAACTAAGTTTTCACCCCGTACTACTCTCCATGTCTTTTTAGGTGTTTCATCTGTTCACAAGGGTTATAGGTGTCTTAATCTTCATAATAATATGGTTCTTATTTCACGTAACATAACTTTTAATGAAACAGTCTTTCCATTTGCCACTCAGGTGTCTGTGTCTGACTCAACTTCTAATATCTTCTTTGACCTAAATTCAGTGTTTCAATTATCTACTTCTATTTCTCCTCATTTAGTAGCCACGCCTCCTTCCACATGTCCTACATCTATACCTACAGCTTTGCCACACTCATCCCAACACATTCCTTCTTCTCCTTCCTCAGTGCACCAAACCTCGTCATCACTCACAGTACCCGCACCCTCCCCATCTTTATCTCCGATTTCAGCTTCTCCTTCGCAAGAGCCAGCCCCACAACAGACAGATCCTGCACCCCAGCAGCCTTCTCAACCCACACGCTATGGTTACACGTTCGCGTGATGGAACCAGAAAACCTCTAGTTCGTTTTTCCTTGCTCTCCACCACTACTCCTACCTCTGATCCAAAAATATATAACCAGGCTTGTGTTGATGTGAATTGGCAACGTGCCATGAGGGAGGAGTATGAGGCTTTACAAAACCAAAACACTTGGACATTGGTTTCTCGACCTTTACATGCAAATGTCATTGGCTCTAAGTGGGTATATCATCGAAAGTATAAGTCTGATGGTTCTTTGGAGAGATATAAGGCTCGGTTGGTTGCACAGGGTTTTAGTCATTGGGAGGGTGAAGATTTTGAAGAGACGTATAGTCCGGTTGTTAAACCGGATACCATTCGTCTTATTTTTAGTCTTGCTGTTTCACAACAATGACCCTTGCGTCAACTCGATGTCAAAAATGCCTTCCTTAATGGTTTCTTGTAGGAGACAGTTTACATGAAACAACACCCTAGGTTTGCAGATTCTTCTTTCCCTGATCATGTTTGTAAGCTCAATAAAGCTTTGTATGGCCTCAAGCAGGCTCCTAGAGCTTGGAACCAACGATTTGCAAACTTTCTGTGTTCCATGGGGTTTCGCATTAATAGAGCTGATGCATCCATGTTTGTGTTTCATTCTTCAACAGGGATGGCCATTCTTTTATTGTATGTTGATGATATTATTCTGACAGCATCAACTTCTTCTTTATTACGTGATTTGCTGCAGCTTTTACAAAGAGAATTCTCCATGACTGATCTTGGAGATTTACATTTTCTCCTCGGAATTGAAGTCCAATGTGTTGGTGATACTCTCTTTCTTCATCAACATCGATATCTCACTGCTCTTCTCGACCGTGTTGGCTTACCTGATTCTCGGGCAGTTAGCACTCCATTACAACCAAAGCAAGCTTTATCTCTTTATGATGGTGATCTGTTATCTGAGAGTGATCAGCGACAATATCGACAAGTCGTAGGCTCTCTTAAGTACCTTACTTTAACGCATCCAGATGTTCAGTATGCCGTTAACACTGTCTGCCAATTTATGCATGCGCCCACAACCACTCATTGGCAAGCTGTTAAACGGATATTAAGATATCTAAAGGGAACCATGGCTTTTGGTCTGCAAATTAGACCCACTTCTTTGTCTTCTATGGTGGCATTCAGTGATGCAGACTGGGCTGGTTGCATTGATACCAGACTATCGACGAGTGGTTATTGTGTTTTCTTGGGCACCAATTTGATTTCATGGTCTGCCCGCAAACAACACACGGTATCAAGGAGTAGTGCAGAATCAGAATATCGAGCCCTTGTAGGTGTAGTGGCAGAGATTTGTTTGCTGCAATCAGTTCTAAAAGAATTGCGATTTCAACCGCAGCTACCGGCCCCTGTTCAATGTGACAACAAATCAACCACCTTTATTGCCAACAATCCGATCCAGCAGCAACGAACGAAGCATTTGGAAATCGATTTGCATTTTATTCGTGAAAGAATTAATTGGGGAGATATTGCAGTGCTTCATATTGCAGCAGAAAAACAGTAGGCGGACATCTTTACAAAATCTTTAGGACTAAGGCTTTTTGTCAGCAACGAAACAATTTGAGTCTTATGTCTAAACCACAGCTCAAACTGCGGGGGTAGGATAAGGTTAAGGTTCTGTTGTAGTCTTTAGTTAATATACTTCTAGTCTGTACCTATCTGTTAAGCTATGTATATCAGTTTAGATAACTCTTATGTAGTTAGGCTTGCCATTATCTCATTGTACTTAGCTTTCTAATCATTCTATAAATATATCAAGGATGATCAGTGTAAATTCACCTGATCACAATTCTCTGAACGAGGGCAAGATCAGTGAGTTTGAGCCGAGGCCTAACATATTTTTTTATAAAGGCTCAAAAGAGGAGAATTCTCGCGATGCTTTCGAACTGAAGCCAAATTGATTTCCCTAAAAGGGCCACCCTGACCAGGACAAGATCGGTGAGTTTGTGCCGAGGCCTAACATATTTTTTTATAAATGCTCAAAAGAGGAGAATAATCGCGATGCTTTTGAACCAAAGCCTAATTGATTTCTCTACAAGGGCCAACCTGAAAAGGGCAAGATGGGTGAGTTTTAGCCATGGTCTAACTTCTCTTTATGTAAAGGCTCAAAAGACGAGAATCTCTGCTGATGCTTTCGAATGAAAGCCTAATTTTCTTTCTACAAGGGCCACCCTCATGAAGAAAATGCAAGTAATGTTGTCACCAGGAATTAATTTGCATGTCTATGCTCTCTCTGATGGACTACGTACTTCGCTATTTAAATAAGAATTTCAAGGTCGTTGAGATATATGGCCCAGAATGTGTGCTTGGCAAGTGCTTTATGTCTTCTTATTTCTTGTACCTGTGTATCAAAAATTATATAATAAAGTTGTTTGTATCATTTCCAATCACTAGATTCATTCTATGTGATATATAGAGCCAGGATTTGAATTATTGGTAGGTACGAAGACATTACAATGTGTCCAATGTTCTGCCATTTGTATATTTTCTTTTTTTTTAGAATTCTTATTTCTATAGCCTAAACCCTTGTGGTGAGCAGATCGTTTAGTGTTATGGGAGTATGGTGAAACACCCCGACTACTATTTACCCCATACACAGTGTTTACCAAACAAACAGTGCCGACACGTGGCACAGACAGGAGATACAACACGAAAATCCGGCCCAAAGAAAATATCATGTCACCCGACCACGGGTACAAGGTGTCAAAGGCACAGCGGAAGCAATTTTAATAAGTACAACAATAGTATGAATCGACTCGATGCAACTATGGATCCAGATCCGTCAGAGGAGATGCCGCAGCCTGCCATGATGCATACCTGCATAAAGAACAACGAAGCCTGCCGATGGGGCAGGTGAGGGGTGAGATTCTCCATAATCTCACCGACACATAACCCATGATGAACAACATAGCATATACTTAACAGTCAAGAGCACATCAAATACGGCATACGAGTAGAGAACAGAACACTGAACAAATACAGTCATTAAGAACAATGCGGACTATGCAAATGTCCACCCCATCGACTATGCAATGCACTGACAACCTAATACTGACTGTACCATTACATTAGTGCCCGACCAGGACACCTCAACTCAACTATATGTTGGGTAACCGACCCAGTCTCAACAGACTATACAACACACACACCAGTCCTGACAGACTATACTCAACAGAGGTTCCTCATCATATGATAACACACTGATACTGTACTTGCCGATCATCTATCCCGGTACCAAAACAATCTCAAAATCACGTGAGCCTCGCTCACTGGGTAGCCGGCATCCTGCACGGACCATACCCAATCAACATCTCAAACCGGTCCCCGGGTAGAATCACAACACAGCAACAACGACAGCTGCCATCACAGCCATTCGTAACCACAACAACAACAATCCTCACCAATCTCGATCTCTGGGTATCGACATACCCTTAGAAATGACAATAGCCCAACCGTCGACCATAACCCGACAACCAACATATCTCCTTTTCCTATCAACAATGACAAGTGATACTCATCCGACAATTTTCAAAAGAAACCGACAATAAACGAAGGACAACTGGCAACCGATGCCAACAACAATAGACTACTCACGACCAACGACAACAACAACACCCGCAAACCGGCAACCTATGCCGACCACGGTCAACCGACTATACTGACAACCTCCCAGGGTATGATCATGAGACAACATGCATATGAACATAACACATCACAGCCCAACAAAGCAAAAGCACATCTTAATCAAGACTGAGCCAAGGCCAAAAGAATATCTTTTATTACCAATTTTATCTTCCGGGCCCTGTCACTAGACAAGCTAGGGGTCAGACCTGGATATCAACATATTTCGAGTGCCAGACCAAAATCAAGAGAACCCAGGGATCGACATCCCAAAATAGTAACCCAGGGATGGACATCCCAAATATATCAACGGGATAGACATCCCAAATAAATCAACGGGATAGACATCCCAAGCATAGACATGCTTACCACAAGTAACCCAGGTCATGGCCACCACAAAATAGTCTTTATCCATCGAGTCGTACCACCGCTTTCCAAGTGACATCAAAGTCGTTTACACAATTTCCAATTATCCAATTTCCATTTCCAATATCCATTATCAATTTTCCATGGTCATTTGTCCAACAACAATTTCAACACAATATTCACAGAATCAATATTATAGTTCAGCAATCTCGACATCAATAATCACGGCAGTCATTTATCCAACAGTGAATATCTCAGCAGTGAAATCAAACAACAAAGCACAACAATAATACCACAATCAATCTCAATTGGCTCAGCAGTTCAATCAGGCAAAATAATCACAAAAAAACAAACACAGCATCATGTGCAACATATCAAAGGAAATCCACTCTCGCAACAAATATCAGCAAATATCACAAAGTTATCAACAACAATAACCATAAGATGCAATGGAACCTATATAGTTCCAAGACCAACCATCCCGGCTATCACGGGTGGAATGACGTATATGCAACCTCACCTGATACTCCTCGGAAGCTGGTATCCGGTTAAGCCTTGATATTCCTATAATATAACAACAGTAATCACTTATAATGCACAAACAAGATGATTATGCATGATGCCGGTTAAGAGTTATTAGGCGGCTTATCAGTTCATTTTATTATTTCCATAGTTCTCTTATTCATTTCTGTGGAGGTTACTAATAATTTATTTCCCATCTGATATACCAATCATATCCAACATAAGTCAAAACCAAAACCGAGCGGCCAAGCCGACATCTCGGCCCTTAGGCTGCTTATGACAAGAAAGCATATATACACGTACGCTTGTATGTAATGTATATTTAAGAAAACATATTTGTAAATAAATCAAGTCACGACCCATTAAATACTCATAGTCCATATGACGTAAATAATATTATTCCCGATTAAATACTAAATACTTATATTTTTTTATATACAATAATTATATAATATTGGAAACGATAAGTACGTCAAGATATTATTTAAATAGTATATCCTATAATAACTCGTTTAATGGAAATTATCTCCAACGGTATGAAATTAACGTAGCCAATGTATAGCATAAAATATTTGTGTGAATTTGTAGTTGTATTATTTATAATTAGATATCTACATGTATAATCATAAGTGCACGTATACATAAAACTATAATTGTTAAGTAAGGATATAGTCTAGCAATATCTAAGCCGGTGAAAATAGCTGCAATACATTATACGATATATTCATATACTTGTAATAGATCAATAATTAAGATAAGGTATAGGTCCAATATTATTTTTGCCTAAAAGAAATATAAATAACGTTATAAAAGTATAACTATATATATAGCCGATACTATTTCAGTTATTAAAAGTAAATGTAATAGAGTAATTATATATGCTTAAGCCTTGTATCTTAATTAGCCCGAGTAAAGCATAAATTCGATAAACCGGAGTGAATAATACTATGGACCTTCTTTTGTAGCCCACTCGGAAAACAAATTAGAAACATAAATAAAAGACATAAATGAAATCAAAGCATTAATCATAAAATTAATATTAGATAAATTAAATTAAACGTTCGTTTGTTAACGCCGTTATAAAAGTCCGAGTCCGATAATAATGCATGGTTAGTCCAAGAGTCCGGGTTTTACCCAAAGCCCATTCTCGGGTTTGCCGGAAAAATCCCAAGGCATCGTCGGATTCCGGCCAGCACTGTTCACGGTAGTTACTATTTGCTGCAGCTCATAGTAGCCCTCAGCTACTGTCCATCATCCACGTACCAACTCCGCACGTCCATGCCATCAACACGGCCACCAACGTCATCACCATTGCCATTGCAACCTCCTGGTGGCCGGAGCACCACCAAACCACCGCGTCCAATACCCAAAACAGTGCAACCCACAGCCACAAAAACACCATTAACGCCATGTCTACCCACACAGCAAACAGAAACCCACAGCGTCCATCATCCAAAACAACCCCACCCAAACCCACGTTAAAGGCGGCACCATCATCCACCACAGTACACAGACCCACAAATCAACTCAATTAATTAACCAGAAACCACAATTAACTAGAGGAAGGAAGAAGACGAATTCGACAACAGCAGCAACTTACCCCGACGGTGGTCCGAGTTGCAGAAGAAGAGTGGAGATGGGGAAGTCGCGGCCGAAGGCGAGGAGAAGCAGTGGACGACGATTGAATCGTGGCGAGATCGAGCTCCGATCTTTGGTTGGACGGTCGTTGCGTCATCTGTCTGTGGTCTGCAGCAGCTGTGAGCAAGGCGGAGACCGGAGGAAGAGGCGACGGCCTCGACAGCGATGGAGGAATCGGGCGGCGTGTTGCGGGCGGCCGGTTCCTTGCCTTGGTGGTGTCGAGCCTCGTCTCGACTGGAGGCAGTGAGCAAGGGAATTCGAGCGGCAGGGCCTTTCCTCGGCGGCGTCAGTCTCGAAGAGAGGAGGACAGACACGGGGTTGCGTCGATTTGATGGGGAAGAGAGGCGGTGCAACGGACGGTTGCAGGGAAGAGGAAGAGTGAGGCGGCAGTGACGGTGACAGGGCGTTGGCTGGGCGGGAGTGAAGGAGGAGGGCCGTGACGGTGAAAGGCAGTAGATGGAGGACAGAGGCAGGCTGCGAGGGGGAAATTTAAGGAAGAAGGGAAGGAGGAGAAGACAAACACAAGAGGAAGGGTAACCGGGAAGGGAAAAAAATATCCGGGGACAAGAGTGAAGGAGAAGGAAAAGTGAAGGAGAAGGAGAAGGAAGGAGTGAAGAAGAAGAAGAAGAAAAAGAAAAGGAAAGGAAAAGAAACCAGGGAAGAAGAGGAAAAAAGAAAAGAGAAAAGGAAAAAGAAAATAGAAAAAAGAAGGGAAAATGAGAAAAAGACAAGAAAGGGTTGCCCGGGAGAGAGAAAATCGTGGCTCGGGTGTCGGCAGCATTATTGGTCCGGGAAAAGACCAAAATATCCTTCGGCCCGACACTTTATCAGTAAACGTCACAGGGGCATTTTCGTCTTTCCGAAACTTATCCCGGTCCCGAAAATACAACTTAGGCTCGGAAAATCCGATTAATTCTTCTGAGCGTCGTACAAGTCTCGGATTTCAAAACCGAGGCTCGGTAAGCGGTATGAAATTCCCGTTAACCCAAGATACCTTTCTGATTTGAATTCCGAGGCTCGGAACTTGGCGGAGAATACTCCAGAACGTCACGTATTATGGAAGATCGGATTCGAGGTTAGATTACTCTCGGTAAAATTCTCGGTAAATCCTTGTTTAACAACGGTAAACTTTATTATCCACTGTAAAGGTCAAACGACTCGGTAAAATTTACAAAAATTTTACCCGGGTCGTTACATATGGTGTGTGAGACGTTTATTTGTGAACCCCAATAATTCCAACATATGACTTACGCTATGAGACATAACTGAACAATAAAGTAAATCTTATTCATAACCATTTTCTAATGCTAAGTGTTATTTGTAAACATGGATTGTCTTGTCGTTCTAGTCCTAGACATATGTGTTGAATACTTTTTTAAAAAATATTTAACGGTAATTGAGAAAGATTAAAAACTGAAGAAGCATGTAGGTTTACATGTTTAAAGCGTTTAGACAATTTTGCAAAAATTGTTCATCAGTTATTTTTTTGAGGAACTAGTTCATCAGTTATTAATACTTAAAAATGTTTGGAAATATATATTTGGATGACAAAAGAACACTATAAGCGCCAACACTACTGTGGTGCAGTGGCATCTCTCTCGGATTGGGTTCCACATCCCAGTGGGTGGGATTAAAGGGAAGTTTGGAGGTTGGGGGTTTGGGTTGTTTATGTAATTCTGATATACCAAAAAAGTACTAATATATATAATTTCCTTTTTCTTGTGGTTGGTGTCCTTTGTGCAATATTTAAAGAATTTGTGGCCTTTCGGAACTGAATGGTCCAATCTTTAGGCAGCTATGGTTTCAACGCAAGCGAATACTTTTACACGAGCGACTTGTCACCTGTTTGTTAACAATTCCAAATGGAAATGAATTCAATTACTGAGATATTTTTGTCTATGTATTTTTTTTTATTGTCCATATATAATTATAATTTTATCAAAATATTTTATTTTAATCTTGTAACTATCAATATATAGATAAAAATATCCAAAAAAGTGGAATTCATTTCTCATTTAGAATTGATACCAAACATTTTGTTGTGGTAGCTTATGATCGCTTGGCAGTCTGTTCGGATGGTGATTTCCCCTTTGTCAAGGTAATAGATTTTGAAGCTTTGTAGTGCTTCCATGACTGCATATATTTCCGCTTCGATTGTGGATTTTGGCTGTTGGAACTTTCCACTGGCATATGCGCAAACCTTCTCCTTTGACCGCGGGTCCATCCTTTTGTATTTCCATTTGCAGGTAGATATGTCGAGAGGCACACAACTCGTCTACCTGGCCCCAAACATGATGCTCAGTATCCACGACTTCTACCGGCACATACAGCTGTCAATACAAGCAAGAGGCTACGAAAGCTGGGTAGGAGGTGAATCCAATCTATTGATCACCAGATCATTGGTTGGAAGACTCATTTTCCTTTCTTAGCCTGTCGTTTTCCTTCACCAAATGGTCTGTATATTTCAACAATTCTGCTATCAATTGGTCCTTGGAGCTGTATTCCTTTGGCTGTTTTGGGGGAATGGGGACCGTAACCCCTAGCTGCACTTTTGCACACATGGGGCATAGTAGGAGGTCACAGTTGGTACAAAACATTTTCATTCTGACCCCTACTTCAACGTTGCATCCTTGGCACCTCTGCTTTACCGTTGTGCCGCTGAATTGTGCATCCTTGTGCTCGCAATCCCATTGGTCACCCTTTAGCTTGATTTCTGGTAACCAACGGATCACCTTTTCATCCCTTAGCATGAATGCTAGGTCTTCTTGGCCAAGACTTCCCGCGAAATCCCCTGTTTCTCCATCCAAGTAACTGTATATGTCACTCAGATCATCTTCGTCCATGTCTACGGAAACAACGTCTAGTTCATCAGCAAGCGCCAGCTCGGTGACGACTGCTTTTCTGGCCATGTTGCCTACCTTGCTTGTGCATTCTCGGGCGAAATGCCCTTCCTTTCCACACACATAGCACTTGCATTTCCGCACTTTCCCTTTTTCACCCGAGTCTTCAAGAGAAAAGACGATGAAAAAGGGAAAGTGCGGAAATGCAAGTGCTATGTGTGTGGAAAGGAAGGGCCTTTCGCCCGTACCATAAGGCTATTACCGAGAAATGGTCAAGCTGCAAGTTGGTTGCCACCAAAAGTGGAGCATGTGGCATGGCATGAATTGTGGAAGTAATTGGACCACTTCACTAGCTGATCATTTTTAGCTTTCCCTCCACTATAAATCGACACCTCCAAGCACAGGAAGACAACTTTACTTTAAGCAAATTTTAGCTCTAGTTTTTTGGCAAAAATTGGTACTAGTCTAGCTCTTCTTTATCTTTTACAGAAAGTATTTGAGTAATACTTTGTAGTTTGAGTGCAAAATTCCTGCGTGGTAGGGGCTTTATTGTGGTCCAAGGTTTGTTTTGTAACAATTCCTCTCCTCGAACCTTTTTCAATATATTCTGTGATAGTCGGGGTCGATGAGGGTGGAAGTGCACGCTAATGTCAGTGTGAGTATGGATAAGGAGCGGCTTCTGGCAGGCTTCTCGACGGAGGGGCACATGAATGAACCGAATCCACACTGGAATAGGAGAGATCCTGAGACTGTATAGGGATGGGGTTGCAATTAGAGCGATTTTGTAATTATACGGGTATGGAACTGTATAATTAAGAATAGCTCAAATGAAGTGATTTCCTTAAATGGTTTGATGGGTACTATCTATATCGACATGGTGCACCTACCTTTTGGGTGCTCATTCCATAAAAATTTCAAAGTTAAACATGCTTGACTTGGAGCAATTCTAGGATGGGTGACCTCTTGGCAAATTTTCTCTAGAAACATGCGAGTGAGGACAATGCATGTTGGAAAGGTCCCGTGTTGGTTGGTAGTGACAGTCGTCAAGCCGGGACGCTACATATTCCCTTTTGGTTGTTGTTCTCTTTCAAGCTACTATGTATTGCTAAATTTGTTATCTAGGAATAGGAAAGGATTTTATGGCGCTACGACAGTAGGGTATTGATTTAGTTTAGATTTACCATTTGATTATTCAAATTTATTCTCTAGAATGTATATCAGTCGGTTGTGTAGTGATAGAACATTACTTGTTTGTGTTGGACTTAACTGCATGGAAACATTAGAAAGGAATTTCTTGAAGTCATAGGTGTTTATTACCATTAAATTGTCTTTTAATATTTATCATTACTCATTTTCCCCTATAAATTGCATCACTCAATTCCTCTTTGAATTTAATTATCTAGATAATCATACACCACTTGGTCAATAGTTTTTAGTAAAGATCCCTGTGAGGCGGCCTTGAGTGCTACAACACCTTATATACTTGCTGAAGGCTATCAATAATCATACACCACTTCGTTAATAGTATTTAGTAAAGATCCTTGTGAGACGACCTTGAGTGTTGCAACACCTTATATACTTGCTGAAGGCTATCAAGTTTTTGGCACTATTGTTGGGGATAACCGTTAATATTATTAACTTTGTGAATAGGTTAATCTAAATTTTTTTTATTTTCAATTTTTTTCATCCTTCTGTGTAGTTTCTTCAACTTTTCAACAGATTTCTTTTAGTGCATCAATACATGGAGTTTGAGAGAGCTACCAGAAGAACTTGAACAAGATATCAAAAAAACTTGTCGGTGTCTGTGCAAGCGTCGACGTAAGAAGAAACAAAAATAGGAAGAAACCGAATCAGAAGGAGAGATGGAGCGTGATGGAATCATTGAAGAGGAGCTTGAGGGAGTTCACTACGAACCACACCCTCACCCTCCTCCTTGGAGTCTAGTCCATGATCTTTCCATTTCCGATGCCAAACTTGCACAATCCAATATGTTCATTTACCTGTGCAAGCCAATAACTTTGAGCTAAAGCCAAGTCTAATTCAAATGTTGCAAAAGAATCCCATCGGAGGCTCAACTATTGAAGATCCAAACTTGCATCTTTAGAGGTTTTTGGAGATGTGGGATACTTTGAAGAATAACGGTGTCTCCGACAATGTAATTCATTTGTACCTGTTCTTTTTTTTTTCTTAAGGATAAACCAAATGTTTGGATTACCTCTCAATCGCCTAGAACATTCACTACATGGGCATCCTTGTCACAAGCTTTCATGGCAAAATTTTTCCCTCCTAGCAACGACATGAAGCTCAGGAATGACATTATTACTTTCAAGCAGAGAGCTGATGAGTCATTATATGATGCAGGGGAGAGAATTAAGGACGCAGTGAGGAAGTGCCCTGATGTGCTCTAAATTTAGGCACTTTTTATAGTAGTTTTCGGTAGCTTTTATTATGAATTCTTGGTCAATTATGTGGATATTTGATATATTATTGTGTTTTTTCATGCATAGCGTCAACTAGTACTTAAATATTGCTGATTAAGTATTTTTATCAGGAATTAGTTGTTTTTATTAAAGAGTGAAAGCTATTTTAACCAAGTTTTGAAACCAGCCTAGAAAAGGAAACTTTTGCAGTGAGCACATCCCACTATTTTGATGTTTGCGGGAGATCCAAAGATCCAATTGTGGTGAAACCAATTGGAGATGAAGCTAGACTTCCACATTGGTATTGGGTCGTAACTGCTCATGAATGTCCCTGTTACGTTGCAAACTGGAGTTATCTCTATCATCGTTTATTTCACATATCAAAGAGTTGCTACTATGATTCCATCTCAAATTTAGTTTCTCAATGAACCTCTTGCCCTTCAGATTGACTTCAATAGCTTGACAAGCATCCACAATGCTTTTAAGATTCCAAATACGAAGTTCTCCACAGAGATTTTTTTAGTGGCCTTGTTTGTACCAAAATCCAAAATCGTGGATTTAGGGGCGACCTGTGGGGCTTCTAATTATTGACTTGGGGGCGACTTGTGGGGTTTACAGTCATCGACCTAGGGGTGATCTTTTGGCTTGTTGGCTTCATGTTGGGCTCGTTATTGCCATCAACCAAGTCACTGGGTTTGTCGTCATTAATTTGGAAGCATTAGGAATTGATCCTAGAATTAAAGCTTATTTTTGTGAAGGAATCTCACAGGTTAAGTTTGAGATTGAAGCTGATCTAGGGGAAGGTTTTGTATTATTGTTTTTATCTTGGAGGATTTAGTAGATAAATCGTGAGGTTTGAATTTTGTAATATGTTAGCTTATCTTCTGGTTGTTTTCAGCGCCTATATAAGGCTATCGACTATTTCTGTACAAGGATCCAAAAACAAATCAAATAAGCTACTATTTTTAATCAATTTATATCATTTCATTACTGCATTTTAGTGTAGATTTACATTTTTATCATGTAACCTTATTGTAACATCTTTAGTGCAACTTAGCTCGTCTAGTTTACCAGAAAAACTGAAATTCGATCTGAGGACCACCATCCGTTCGACCCTTCAGTAGTCGGACCCAGTATCAAAGGTTTGCTTGTTGTTTAATTGATGAACATGCCCCAACTGTTTAATGCTTGAACTTGTCGGTTCTACAACAAAGTAATCCATTATCAATACTACCTTTGTAAATTGACCCGATTCTGTTAGCATCTCCATGATTTTTGTATCTTTAACATCAAGGTAATTCAAATCGGTTAATCCTTACATGGTGGTTGGCAATTGTTGCATCTTTGTGCCTCAAAGATTAATATATTTGAACTGCTTCGAATTCCCAAGTAGATCAGACAACTCTACAAGTTTACTGTAGTATATCAAAATTAGTGTTTGAAGGTCGTATAAGATAATACGCTTCTTCAGGAAAACACTCTCTTTCTGAACGAGAAAGATCCATGTATCGCAAATGTTTGAACTTTCCAATTGAATTTGGCAACTTGTTGGCATGTACATCCTGTTTTAAGGGAAGCACTCTTAAAGATTGTGGATTCATCAATAGATGAAGATAATTTTTCCCAACAACAGTGTTATTTGTTGAGATTTTATGCAAAAAATTTTCTATCTGAATTTCCTTCTTTGGAGAGCCCGAATCTTTTACAACAAAGCACAAATACCTGGGTCGTTTAGTAGCCATTGTTACCAGATCATGCATAGATAGTATTCTTGGATTATGATATGATTTTTCATAAAAATACGACCTTGGATACACTTCTATCTCAATATCTTTTTTTTTTATTTCTGAATAAAAGACCTTCAACCATCCACAAAGGAACCAATTACTCCGCATCAGTGTTGTAATCCCAGGGAAATATGGCACAATATAAGAGACATTGCTTCAAACGGTGTAAAGAACATAGTTAGAATTTGTACTATTTCAAAAATATCTTTTGGGGGTCTGTATTATTTTTTGTCTTTTTTATGTGTCTGTATTCTTATTTTTTTCCCTTTTAGAGGTGTTGGCTGCCTCGTGAAAAGCAGGCCTAGAGGTGACGTGAGATCATCAAGGTTCCCAACACATGGGTCTTGTGTTTTGACATTACTCTTTGTTATTTGTAGTTGGGTAAACCTTAGAGTTATTGTTGGACACAGATATAATGTGTAGATTGATTTGTTTGATCAAGATGGATTTTATCTAGTCCATATAATGAGAATTATATCGATTAGACCCCTTGATAGAGTTGAACTGTAAATACATAGTTGTACTCAGATTGATTGATATGTGATATCAATAGTGTCTGTTTTAGACAATTAACTAGGACATGAAAAACCATAGATTAAATATATGAGAGAATGACATATATGTCTCATGTTTAATCTTGATATTATAAGACGAAGGGACAAAGACACATTAATGAGGCTTACTGAATCAATATTGGTCTCATCACTTGGGTAGCAACAATGTATTGCTAGACATCACTCATTGTTTATAATTATAAATATGATTTTATAACTATTACCAATCTGATCAGAGCATATAGAATCGCACACTTAGAACTGTTGATTTGAAATAGAAGTTGAAAAAAGTTTGGATTAATTATTGGATATATTTGCAAGTTAATAATAGTATGCCCGCATTAGGCTTATTATTAAGCCCGAAAACACAACCCATATATTATTAAGGTTACTCCACTACGGCTAAGAATTTCTTTGGGCATATATATACTGATATATTGTCTATGATGCTAACGCTAGATAGAAAAAGAGCAAAACACCATACCCCAGCCTCTTTCTCACTTTTGGAGACAGCTAGCACTATATGACGAGAGTGAAGAGTGTGCTCGAACCAGAGATCATGTGACGGCCTCTAGTTGTGATCACTAGTTCATCTAGATACCTCAAAGAAATCGGATCACTATATTGGTTTTAGCTAAGTGAAAGAACTCAACCAAAACAGGTAGGAAATCTAATATATTCGGTTTACTCTGTTTCGCATAGACCCTGTGACGATTCCGGTTTTTTGTTTTGCTACGTGAATATCTCTCATACCCCAAACCTAACTCTCTAGACCTATTGAGCTACACTACCTGCCGAAAGAAGGCTTGCCTTCCTCCCTTGAACATCTAGAGCTTTGGGACTACCATTATAAACTCGCTGAAAGATTTATGCGAGAGGAGAAGATTGGCCCAAAATTTCTCACATCCCTAAAATCAAGATTCATTGATGATGTGTTGTAGATGCTATAAGATTCAATTGAGTCGAACGCCTGAGGTACAAATTAAGCATTAAACCCAAAAATTTTAAGCATTAAACTATAAATCCTAAGATTCTCTAAACCATCAATTCTATAACTTTAAATCTTAAAATTGATTGGGAGTTCAATAATTACTCCCTTACTGTTGACATTTTGAACTTTACCTACCATCTCTCTTGGTAAGTAATTTGTAAATACTATGTAAAGCCTCGCTGCACTTGGTGATCTATCATGACCCTAGACTATAAAACCTCTTATTAACCTAAACTTTATATTTTACCCAAAAAAAAAATCAATAGCTTAATGGTTCTCACAGTTGTACTTTAACCAATAGGTCAGGGGTTTAAATCGTGTTAGTGAACATTTTGATATTTGGGACCCTGAGTCATATTTTTTAGGTCAACCACTAGTTTATGATTCAGTATTTTAACATAGGATTATAGTGTTTAGAGATTTTAGGATTTAGGATTTTTAAGATTTAATAATTTTAAGAATTAATTTTTTAGGAATTAATTTTTTTTTAGGATCTTAAGATTTAACTTTGCGGAATTTTTTGGGGTTTATAGTCTAAGATATGAAGTTTTAGGATTCAGAGTTTTAAATTTTACGATTTGGTGCTTAAGTTTTATGATTTAGGATTTTAGGGTCTAGGAATTTTAATTTTTATATTTTTATGGTGTAGGATTTTTAAATTTAAGAGTTTGAGGTTCATAAATTTAGGAATTATGATTTGAAATTTTTAGGAATAATGGTTTGAGGTTTAGGGTTTAGAATTTTTTACTTTATGGTTTAGAGTATACGGGTTTAAAATTTTATACTTTAATTTTTCAAAAGTTAGAATTCAAGGTTTAATGTTTAGAATTTTAGGTTTAAAGTTTAAAATTTTTTGAGGCTTTATATAAATTTTAGAGTTTAAGATTTTTTAGAATTTAAGTTTTTCAGGATTCAATGACTTAATTAATTAAAATTAAAATTAAAGGACTTTAATAGCTATTTTACAGTGTTAGAGGACCAAAAACTTTTAAACTTAAGGGTTATTGTTAACAAAAAGTTAGCTTAGGACTTCCCTTCCCATCCAATTCTTAGTCCTTACCCATAATTTGTCTCACCATACAATCTATACATCTATTATATATATTAATAGCTGAATCCCTCACCAGGTTTTGACACATAGGATTTTTAGAGTCTTGCTTTTTTGCCATGTGTAGGCTTTGAGGTCTTCGTTTTTTGCCATGTGGAGGGTTTTAGGTGTTGTTTAATTGGCCCTTATTTTTATTATAATTATCCCAATTAGAATTAAAGAAAAATCTAATTATACACGATCAGATTTTTTTAGCAATAATTATACACGATCAGATTTTTTAGCAAGATTAGTACTCTCCACACCCAAATTGTTCAAAAGAAAATTCACACGCACATATTGGTATTATATATATTTTTATCATTAGACTGATAACCAGAGTTTCTAATCGATAAAGATAAGGATAAAGTTGTAATCAATAAAGATAAGGATAAAACTCTTTTTATTTAAATTGATGAATCAGATCTTAATTATAATCTTTTAAAAAGAATTCCAGTCACACCCAAATTGTTCAAAAGAAAATTCACACGTAGAGATTGTTATATATATATATATTATGTGATTTACTCTATTATTGTTTTCTGATAAGAATTATATTATACTCAACTAACCTTTATTTTTTTTGTTTTTTTATCGGGCATCTCTTCAAAAATCTCATCATCTCTCTATAAATACAATACAGTCTCTGTTTGTGTATGTGAAATAATAGTCTCTGTATGTGATACAGTTTCTCTATCATTCATTCATTTCCTTTTACTCCTTCCTTATTTTGTTTTTGCACTACACAAGGTCTAGATATAGTCTTTGTCTGTGTGTGATACAGTTTCTCTATAATTCACTCATTCTCTCTAATTCCTTCTTTGTTTTGTTTCTATTTGCATACGTATGAATGTTGATATAATATTAAAGTTATTTTGTCTCTCATAATTAAGCATCCTATTTGTTTTCATATTTTTTATTTTTCCAATCCATTTTCATCATTTTTATATTTTTTTTTGTTAGTGCAGGAAAACCTATAATAAAGCTTTGGATGAATTGACTCTTGAGAATGATTTACGAAAAAATCAAGTTAGAGTTTCGAGATTGTGGGAATCCTTGAATAAAAGATTATAGAACTTCCTTATTAGCATAGATATGAGTTTAATTGATGTAAAGGTATGTTTTAATTTTTCATGTCTTTTAATTTGTTAATTTTTCATTTCATAAATTAATTTTTCTTTATATTATTATTTTATATAATATTTTTTGTGGTCTATTTTATGTTTTATATATTTTATAATTTTTTCAGTTTTTTTTAAATTTTAGGACTCAATTATGCATGTTTAAATTATAAAATTAATTATCACTAAATATTTTTATCTATTTTTATGATTTATATTCTATTTTTTTTGTTAATGTTTTTATTCATAATAATAGGATTTTTCTATTTATTTTTATGATTTATATTTTAAAAATGACTCATTTTATGTTTTTTATTATTTTTCTATTATTAATTAATTTTATAATTTTTTTAATTTTTTTTTTAATATTTTTGTTTTAGGGGTCAATTATATAGGCCCAAGCATGGATCAACAAATGATGCAGGTATAAAATTTAAAAAATTAATTATTGTTTATATTACTATTGAGTATTTTATTTTATTTTATTCCCTAATTTATTTCTATTTTTTATTTTAATGTTCTTTCTTTCTAATAATTGTTTTTTAGTTTTTTTCCTGATTTTTATTTTTAGAAATTACCCTCTTATTTTTTATGTTTTGTTTATTATTAATTAATAATTTTAATTTTTAATTTTATTGTTTAATTTATATTTTTTGTTTTGGGACTCACTGATGTATGTTTAAATATAAAAAATTAATTATTATTTATATATTTTTTAATAGTTTATTTTATTTATTTTTGTTACTTACATTATATTTTCTAATTTAGTTTTTTTCTTCATAATAATTTTTTTATTTATTTTCCTGATTCATATTTTTTTAAAATTAGTCTCTTAATTTTTTTACTTTTTGTTATCGTTCATTAATTCTTTTGATTTTTACTTCTGTTGTTTAATATTTTTGTTGTTCTTTGGCTCAATGATCCATGTTTAACTTTGCAAAATTAATTATTATTTATATTATTATTAATTAGGTTTTTTAGAATTTATTTTTCTGATCTATATTATATTTTCTATTTTAGTTTTTTATAATAATATTTTTTATTCATTTACTGATTTATGTTTTAAAAATTATTCTCTTTTATTTTTTATTTTTTTGGTTATTATTAATTAGTTATTTTAACATTTTCTTTGGTTGTTTAATATGTTTTTTTATTTTAGGGGCCAATAATGCATGTTTAAGTTTAAAAAAATAGTTATTATTTATATTATTATTAAATAGTTTATTTTATTTTATTTTTTATTTATATTCTAATTTATATTTTAATAATTTTTTATTTGTTTTCCAGATCTATATGAAAAATAGAAAAAAATTGATAAAATGTATAATTTGGAAACAAATTATGTACAAATTTTTTTAATATTACATAATAAATGCCTAGAAATAGTAGTTAAAATGTTAATTTTTTTTTAAAAAAATTAATTAATAAGCAAGCCCGTGGAATCCACGGGAAGTGAGCTAGTATATATAATTGAACAATAATGCTATTTGCCACCACATACATTACCCTTGAAATTTTCAGGGATGAGGTGGCATCCTATGTGTCTAAATAATCAATTTATAACTAAATGCTGATTAGATATATTAATTATTCATTAAAAGATAAAAATGAAAAACTTAATATCTCTTTCTTATTTATTTTCCATCTTCCTCCTCTCGCCGGCAACAATTTTCCCAGGAAGAAAAAAAAAATTTCTCAATCTCAGTTCATCTTTTCCTTCCCTTGTCCAAACTCAGTGAAAAGTGAAAGAAGGTGATGCGTTTGTTATTGTACTGGAAAAAGTTTTTCCTATAATTAAGGATTACAAAACGCCTTGAATGCTAAACGATTCTTTATGAGCAATTGCGACGGAAGTAAAGGAAGGAAAGAAAAGAAGATGAAAGGCATGGGACAGAGCTACTTGTGTTATTACGTTAACACTCTTTCTTCTGTGCATTATGATCTTGGGGTATTGTGTCTTCCTGTCTATTCCTCAATTGTTACGGTATCTCGGCAACTGTACAGTATTATGTCCTTGCTTTGGGATCGTCCAGCAATTCGTATAGGGCAAATATCATTAGGATGATTTAGGAGAGTAAATGATGTGGTATCTTATGTATGGGTCCAAAACTTTATGGAAAACCCACCAATTGGCCTGGCACTCATGGTTGTGAAGATGTTTACACCAAGACCAAAATCGTAAAGGCCCATTCGTTTGGTCCAAGACCAATGTCCACTGCAGGTCCAAGATCAGTGTCATCCGCAGGTCCAAGACCGGTGTCATCCGCAGGTCCAAGACCGGTGTCATCCGCAGGTCCAAGACCGATGTCATCCGCAGGTCCAAGACCGGTGTCATCTGCAGATCCAGGACCGATGTCATTCATCGGGCTAGGATCGATGTCATTCATCGGGCTAGGGTCGGTGCCTTGGGTCACTCGTCTTTCATTGGACTAAAGCCCGATATCTAATACAGGTCGGGGGCGCTGGATTGGGATCGCTTGTTAAGTC
>JAKUCV010001347.1:7598-25646 GCA_028386065.3 Turnera subulata
ATAGTCCTCTTTTCCTTTCCGCTGGAAACCCTCTGGCTGCTCCATGTATATTTCTTCTTCCAAATCACCATGTAGGAAGGCTGTTTTGACATCCATCTGCTCAACCTCCAGGTTAAGACTCGCAGCTAATCCCAGCACTGTGCGGATTGAGGTCATTTTCACCACTGGTGAGAAGATTTCATCAAAGTCAATCCCTTTCTTTTGACTGAAACCTTTGACAACTAATCTTGCTTTGAATCTGGGAAGTGGACTGTGCTCTTCATGCTTGATCCTGAACACCCACTTGTTTTTCAAAGCTCTCTTGCCTTTAGGCAGCTTCACCAGCTCAAAGGTCTTGTTCTTATGCAAGGATTTCATCTCTTCTTGCATGGCTTGAATCCACTTCTCCTTATGCTCATCATTCACAGCTTCATCATAGCTTTCTGGCTCTCCCCCATCAGTGAGTAATGAATACTCGTTTGGAGAGTACCTAGTAGAGGGTTGTACGGCTCTCCATGGTGTAGCATGAACAGTAGCACCACTATCAACTACCCAGCTTGACTCTTGGATAGTAAGGTTGATGATATCATCATCACAAACAACATTGAATTCTCCAAGAGAATTTGCTTCATCATCACTGCTCTCTTCTTTCTTCACATCTTTGCCTTTGTTCTTCTTCTGGTCCTTTTTGAACTGTCGGAAGAATCTCTTGATGTGGCCCTTCTTCTTGCAGTAATGGCACTCAACATTGGCGAGCTTGTTGGATTTACCCCTGCTCTTGTCTCTGCTACTTTGACCTTTGTTCTGACTTCTCCCCCTCGTCACTGTAGCCAAGACCTCTGACTGTGAAGAAGACGAGCCTTGTGTTCTTCGTCTCATCTCTTCATTCAGAATGCCACTTTTGACGATTGCCATACTCACGACACCGTTAGGTGCAGAGTCTGTGATTGAAACCTTCAAGGTTTCCCATGAATCTGGGAGTGTCGCCAAGACCATAAGAGCAAACACCTCATCATCGAATTTTATGCCCATGCTAGACAGTTGGTCCACGATCCCTTGCATCTCATTAAGGTGATCTGCAACCATTTTGCCTTCTTGGTGTTTTACTTGCATCAGCTTCGTCAAGTAAAATAGCTTGTTGTTCCTTGTCTTTGAGGCATATAATTCTTTCGAGCTTTTCCCACATGCTCAATGCCAGAAACGTGGTTGTAAACATTATTCTCAACAAATTGTCGTATATAACCGCAGACTTGGATGTGTTCAAACTCCCACTCCTCGTCTGACTTTTCTTCAGGTTTTACCAGACTAAACACTGGTAAATGCATCTTCGTCACGAACAGGAGATCCTTCATCTTGTTTCTCCATAGGTGGTAGTTTGTACCATCAAGTGTGATCATCTTGTTTATCCTCGCCTCCATCTGGATCAAAGATTAACTAGCACCTCGATCTAGGAAAATCCTTGCGGTGAATAGTGCCCGTACAAGTAGTGAATTGAACTGATTCGATAATTCCCAGGAAAGATGGCCTAGCCGATCTCCTAAGACAGAATTATCATTCCAAGATAAATCCCTAAGAAAGACTGGAGGAACAAAGGTTCACTTAAAACCCAGTCTCCTAGACAAGATTCACTTGCACAGCGTATTAATTCACAACCTTGCACTTGACAAAGCACAAACCTTCTGCTCCGCTACCAGTTGTTGGGCCCGGTGGCACTATCTTGCGGAAATAATATCACCTCACAAGGAAATAAACAAGTGGAGGACAAAAAGAGAAAAATCACCCAAATTTCGGGCTACGTCCACAATTCCAATCCCACCGGAGAAACTTCCACTATAAAATAGTAGGCTTACAAGAGAGACTTTCCTAAATTTTAGGGGTATAACAAACCTAGAGTTCTACCCAAAATAGTGCCCCACAAGGTGTTTCCCAAGTATTTGTCAAAAATACCCCTAAGGTATTTTTCCTCACTATTTTGTCACCCTCTAATTTAAGAGGGGATTTGAGAAAATATTAAGGAATATTTTTTCCTAAATTTCTTCCCTCCTTCCAACACTCTCTCTATCTCTCACTCTCTTCTCTTATTCACTCTTGTTGTGAATGAATGGGATGATTTGAAGAGCAAATGAGGAACCTATTTATAGGCACTCTGCAAGGACCAACTTGCAAGATTTTACAACTATAGGGACCTGCTTGCAAAGCTCCACTAACTGCTCCACTAATAGCAATTAGTGCTCCATTAATGCTAGTGGTGGGCCCCACAATGAGGAGGAACCCATTCACCAACAAAATTGATATGCCTAGTCAATAATTAGTGACTACCTGGAGAAATATTTTAATATCATTACTTACTAAATTATGGGTTTAAGGAATTGAAAAAATCAACAGCAAAAGAAGTAATTCTTCCTGAATTTTACCATGATCTTTTTTTAACAAATAAATTGAAATAATTATTAAATTCAATATATCTATCAAATGTGTGTTAGCAAGTAATACAGATAGACACTCACACTAGACTTAGAGTCCTTGATTAGTACTTGTTATGCTTACCTATACTTGTGTATTACGATACCAACACTTTGTGTATAACTGTGACTATAGTTTGTATCTGATCATTCACTATATAAACATACTATGACACATGGTTAAGCTGTGCCAGTAATCAACCCTAAATTACTATTGTCTATATCCTCTTTAATGTGTAACCAATAACTTTTGGGAGGAAAGTTGCAAAAGTTGGCAACCACTAGCAGTTCCACTGATGGTATAGAACATACCAATTTTATCAAGTATATGTATACATATCGTTACATCTTTAACAAACCAAATAAAGTCATATGCCTATCAGTCTATTGTGTATAAACGATAAACTCTAGAGATCATACTTAAATAAACCTCTTACAAAACACCCTAGATTTGGTGGAATTGATAGAACAAAACCGTTTTTGCTTTCTGAACCATCTCCCAAGACGAAGCACGATGACAAACAAGATATGTTATTTCTTTCCTTTGCTATTATGCCAAACCCCCACGGACCTTACCCTGTCACCCATTTAGGGGTGGACCCCTTTGCTCCATGACAAAGACAACAAATACTATGTCCATCAATCTCTCCCACAAAAAAAAGACCATACGCACAACAATCATCCTGCGACCGGGCGCTTCACATTGCCTTCGCTCCAATAAGCAACACGAACCAGTTACTTCCCCCAATCAGAAACTGCCACCACACGAGTGGATGGGTATTTTAGTCATTTGGGAAAATAGTATGGGTTTCAGGATGTGACAGCTGGGCGGTTGCAGGGAAAGTAGAATCTTGAGGGACGTAGAGTATCCCAATGTCTGGAACTGGAAGTCTACCGTCTGCAGTTTTTGCAGCCGATTATAAAAAAATCGGGTCAGGAAAAAAAAAAAAAGAAAATCAGTGGGGAGACAAAAGCCTAAAACCTCATCATTACACCCTTGATTTATCCTATCTAGATTGTAGCGAAAAAAGTGTCTTGAGAAATCTTTCCTAGGAATTGGGTAAGGCTGTCCTGGGCATTTATTGAGCTGAATTTGCCTGCAAGCGGAAAGGGGAGGAGAAGGGAAAGGTGAAAGGGAGAGAGAGAGAGAGAGAGAGCAAAATGTGGGGATTTGGGAAGAAGTACTATTGGGGGAGGAGGGAAGCGAGAAGGGAAGGGATAGTGGTGATGTTCTCTTGGCTTTCTAGTCAAGAGAGGCATGTGAAGAGCTACGTTGACCTCTACGCTTCTCTTGGTTGGAATTCCCTTATTTGTCACTCTCGGTTCCTGAATATGTAAGGGCCTGACTTTGATGAGTTCTGGTTTGGTTTTTTTGGTGCTGTTTGATGCTTTTGGCTTCTGGGTTTTTGTTGGATTTGCCGGGTTTTGCTTGTTGGGTGGCGAAATTTTGAAGGGATAATGGTTTTGGTCTAGTTTTTGCTGGATTTTTTACCACCTACGTTTGTCGTGATGATGATGGAAAAGTAGCTTAGGTTAATTTGGGTTAATCATGTATTTCTCTTTGTTTTCCTTTGTGTGGATTATGGTTTAATAGCAAATCACGGTATTGGAATCCTGTGGTTTGCAAAAATAGGTTAAGCTTAGCTGATTTGTATCTGTGTGCTGGGATTTCAAAAACACCCTACATTGTGTGTGTTGGCAATGCAAAATTAATCAACTTTCAACAAAATAAAGAGACTACGAAATGAAATTTAGCAGAGTAGACTGTTATAGGCTTGGGCTACTTTTGTTTGTGGTTGTGTAGGAGGTTATCATGTTTTGTGCTGTTCTCTTGCCTGTATTTGTACTTGCTAACACTGCATAGAGGTTTGGATACTTGTGATTGTGATATTGATGAATGTGTCTGAGCTTATGCGGCACGAAATCCTGTTTGATTTGATTAACGTTCTAGTTGGTTCTAGTTGGTTCAGTTCGATTGCCTTGGGGATTAGATAATACCAGTACATTATCTGTGCACTCAACTCTCTAAGTCTTCTTTTGAATGTTAGCCATTTAAATAATGTGCCTTGATTAGTTTGTGTCAATTTTCACATTGGCAAAAGGCACATGGCTACACCAAGAGTTTAGAAACTTTAGATGATAATAGAAGAAGATCACATGTTTTCTACTTGATTTTGATAATCTTCTGGCCTCTTCGCTAGATGTTTCATAACCATTATTAACTACCTGCAATTTACTTGGCAAGTTTGGCTCGCTGGCTGTAATGTTATTGTTCAGTAACTTCATGTTCATTGTGTGTATTCTGTACAGGTTCTTTCCAGAGAAGGGTGAAACTTTGGCATTTGATGTTCTCAATGAACTTCTTGAGGTCAGTGCTATTATTGGCCATAAGTACCTTCGGAGATTTCTATTTGATACGTGCCCTAAATACAGGCTCATCTGCCTAGGATATTGTGTGACTCCATAAATCATATTGTTTGAGTGGGGCCTCTCAAATTTTTATTCAAGTTCTGCTTTCATAAAGCTTCTATATACAACTTTCCCGCTGCAAAACATTTCCTCATAGATCATATTTTATTATTTCCATCTCCATAAGCTACAGTCTTGTAGTCCTTGGTTTTTATTGTTGCTTTAGATTTTGGCACTTGATCATCTCTTATAGCTTCACATTTTAATGTATAGGAGCTGAAGATTAAACCTTGTCCTCTGGTTCTTGCATCTTTTTCTGGTGGTCCAAAAGCCTGCATGTACAAGGCTCTTCAGGTAAACCACCTCAACCATTAGTGTTGTACATTTTACAGCGTTCGTGCTGTTGAAATGCATTCCTTGAAGTTTCTGTGGATATTTGAATGCATTTGTTTCTTCTTTGCAGATTATCGAGGGAACATGCCAATTAAAATTGAATCTGGTACATTGCCTTTATGCATTTCAGTTATTAATTGTTTTCCTGCTTTCTATCTTCTCTACTCGCAATGTCAGCGTCAATTGTAACATGATTCTATCCACTGCATCATTCTTTATATGTTTGCTAATATCTTCATCCTTGTTTGTTTTTTTTTCTTCTTGCTTCTTTTGTAAAGGATGACTGTCAGTTGATTAGGGACTGTATTTCTGGCCATATCTATGATTCTGCTCCCGCAGACTTCACTAGTGATGTTGGGAGGCGATTTGCTGTACATCCAACTGTTATCAAGATGTCTCAGCCACCAAGAATACTATCCTGGATGGCGAATGGCATCAGTGATGGTCTGGATGCTCTCTTCCTCAGCAGGTTCGAATCACAGCGTGCAGAGTTTTGGCGAACGCTATACTCCTCCGTTGTATGTATCCCTTACAATATTGCATATTATTTCACTCCATTTCTGATGGAGACAAGACCTTTAATTTTTACTGTTTATTGCAGAGAATGGGGGGCCCATATTTGATCTTTTACTCAGAGACTGATGATCTTGCTTCTTATCAAACTATTTGCAATTTTGCTCAAAGACTGCAAGAACTTGGATCAGACGTAAAGCTTGTGAAAATGAATGGTTCTCCTCATGTAGGTCCGTTTCTAACTTCAACAATTCTTTCTTTGATGATGATTTGCATGGTATGTTAGATGTTGGTGAGGGAGCTTTCTTGTAAGGACTTCAATTGATACTCCTGCACACCTAGGATTGACATTTGAATTCTCTCCATTATTGCTCATTTCTATAGGTCATTATCGACTTTATCCTGTTGACTACCGGGCTGCTGTTACTGAGCTCCTTGGTAAGGCAGCTGCAGTATATTCCCGAAGAATTCGACTACTCGAAGGGGAGAGAATGGGGTTGGAGGGGACACATGATGACATATCTGGACCAATTTCTGACCTGAGGAAGGCAGCTGCAAGTCCAAACCAGAGCTTTGGGGGAGTTTCCATTGATCCAAGCGATCATTTCATCATGCCTAGCTCCGTAGGGTATTACGAGGGTAAGGATGCGGGATCCTTAGAAGACGAACACAAGGAAAGTGTGGTTCATATACGCAGCCCTCCTAGTATCAGTGCTCATGGGGTTCTTGGCCAACTTCTTTTTGATACCTGTGTTCCCAAAAACGTGGAGGACTGGGATCTAAAGTCGTCATCGTCCTTGAACAGACAACGGTATGCTTCTACACGGAGGCCTGCTTCGTTTAATCGGATGAAAGGCATTCGTCGATCAAGATTGTAAGAACTCTTTACTGGCAAGATATGGTTGAGATGCACCTGTGAATATGCGGGAAGTGAACCGGCCTGGATGGCACGGAGGACCTTTTCCATTGAAGGTCACATGAATCCCTGAACAAAGAAAAGAGAATAAAAGCACCGGAATCTGATGGGAATTGAGGGTTGAAATCTGTAATCTTGCTGACCGAGATGTACAGTAATGTAACTTGTAATGCAACCAACGCGAGTTTATCTAGCCAAAGTTGAAAATAATCAGGGATTGGGATTGAGGAAATTAACAATCGTACTTTATACGGTGATGGTCTTCCTTCATCCTAAAGCCTCTCTCGCTAAATCTCATTTACTACCACTACTTGCACATTCCGTCAGTTATTTGTTTTATTGTTCCAAGTAAAACTAAAACGACTTCCCTAAGCTATCTCCTGGCCATATCCATTGTATCCTAATACAGTCTTGAGTTTTTATCTATAACAAAGTGAATCAGTGCACCTTTGAAATTGAGACCATGGACACCTTAACAACATGCAGAGGAGCATAGTGGCATTCACTGAGTACATGACTATTCAGCTGTCAACGAACATCGCAAGAAGTCCTTACTTCAGGGGCACAACTTCACCATTGGATGAAGCCGGGGCCAAGGCAGGGGGTGCAATACACTGTATCAATTTTAGCAGCAGCTAGGGGATGTGTTAATATGTCCATCGAGACCGATTCACTGTTAAGTATATATTGCTCTGTCAGGGGAGGAGATTAGTAGTAGTTTGCAGTGTATAAGTTTTAGTAAAATACCTGCCAATCAGGTGCCAAATTGGTTAGCTTAGTAATGTTCTCAATCAGACGTGTCTTCCGATCTGGGTTTCCATCATTCCACAAATATGTTCTCGGCAAAAAAAAAAAAAACTAAAAATATTTGAGTGCAATTAGCATGATCATCTCCTCTCTATTCAAAATTATGTATAAGATACATCATCACAGTATGAATACTACACTACATCGTTTTGATGATTCACATTTTTTCTACAGAATTTCCTTTTTTGTCAAAACATACACCTAATTTCGTCCAGAATTAGGTGTATGTCCTATGCAAATGAAGGGATGACCCCATAGTTCTTTTGTAGAAACAATAAATTAAATACTCGAGTATCATTGTCAAAGAACATGATAACCTGCGACTTGATGATCAAAAAAAGATAACCGGAGATTTTTTATTTCGTTCTTTTATTAGTAAACTTTTCTATCTTTTAATCTTTTTCAAATTTTTGCAGTTAGTAATTATTGTAATCTTAATATCTTACGATATTATATAGTCACCAATCTAGCAAGCACCTCATACCTCGGAGTCCTTGAGGATTGAAAGTTGAAACACACAGGACCCGCTCTCTGCAACCGCCACACCTTTAAGAAGAGACATATATATAGAGAGAGATAGAGAGAGAAAGCATGAGAGTTCTGGTGACGGGTGCGTCCGGTTACTTGGGAGGAAAGCTGTGCCACGCCTTACTGAAACAAGGCTACTCCGTCCGCGCCTTGGTCCGCCGCACCAGCGATCTCTCCGCCCTTCCTAGCTCCTCCTCCGGCGCCGAATTCGAGCTCGCGTACGGCGATGTCACCGACTACCGCTCCTTACTCGACGCCTTCTCCGGCTACCAAGTCGTCTTCCACGCCGCCGCCCTCGTCGAGCCCTGGCTTCCCGATCCTTCCAAATTCTTCTCCGTAAATCAACTAAATTTCATTTCCAGCTCTCATTTTTTTCTTTTTGAAAAACACTAAAGCTGATAAATGGGAAGCAGAAAGTAATGAGGTGTCAGTTTCCTTAATTAGGTCAATGTGGAAGGATTAAAGAACGTGTTGCAAGCCGCGAGAGAAACGAGCTCAGTTGAAAAGATTGTGTACACGTCGTCGTTTTTCGCTCTCGGATGTACTGATGGTGGTTATATTGCCGATGAGAAGCAGGTAAACTTTCCTTCTTTTTCCTTTTTTACTGAATATATTGAAGAAGATTGATAAGTAGAATTGTAACTATAAGATCCGATCATGAGATTGATGAGTGATGCATCAGTGAACTAGAAGCTCAAAGTAGTGTCTTTTTGGGGTTTGATTATGATTTTATTTACAGGTACATCAAGAGAAGTTCTTCTGTACGGAGTATGAGAGATCTAAGGTTGCTGCTGACAAGATTGCATTGCAAGCAGCAGCAGATGGGGTGCCACTCGTGGTGCTTTATCCTGGGGTCATTTACGGTCCTGGCAAGCTCACTATGGGTAATTTTGTCTCTCAAACGGTAAGCTTGGCTGCAGTTCCTTCATTTTCTTTGAGTCTTTTTTTTTTTTTTTTTCAGAATGATCATTGATTGAGATTTGAAAAATGATACCGGTTTTGGTTATCATTGAATGCTAGTAGCCTATGCTATTTTATTGTCAAAGATGGTAAAGTACTATTGATCACAGTACAATGGAGGTGTATTAAATGCGGTCCGGGTCTACCCATCTCACTGTTCTCTCTTTGCAAATATGATCTTTAGTCCACATCACTTTAATCATTCCTTCTTTGCAAATATGATCCGGGTCTACCCATCTCGCTGTTCTCTCTTTGCAAATATGATCTCTAGTCCACATCACTTTAATCATCAATTTGTTGCATTCATTCTGAGCAATCCCTCTCAAGAGATGCTATGCTATGCCATTCCTTCTTGTTTCTTTTCTCTTTTCAGTACACTAATGGCATCCGATAGTCATGTACTGGATCTTTCATGTCGCAAATAGCAATAAATGCAGCAGCATAAGACGCATATCAGGAAATTGGATATGCTTTCCTTTTTTCCTTCCTTATTTTATGAACAGTGTTATGCTTTACAAATTGGATATGGTTAAGTCTTAGCAGGTTGTAAATTGTAATGTTCTACAAACTTTGTCTTTCAGTTGATTGAACGGTTTGCTGGGCGTCTGCCAGGATACATAGGGAATGGAAAGGATAAGTTTTCTTTCAGTCATGTTGATGATGTAGCAGAAGGTCACATCGCAGCGATGCAGAAAGGTCGACCGGGTGAAAGATATCTACTTACAGGAGAAAATGCATCATTTACGCTCGTCATTGATATGGCTGCTACCATTACCGGCACAAAAAGGCCATGGTTTAGTATTCCTTTCTGGTTGATCGAGGTTTATGGATGGCTTTCAGTTTTTGTCGCTCGAATTACAGGGAAACTTCCAGTAGTTAGCCCTCCGGTATGCACTATTGAACTCTTCCATTATTATTTGATCTATGAATGGATTTGCTTGATTGTTAGTTGACTAACAAGACTCAATCTTATGACATAATTCATATTGTTGTGATCGTGTGACCAGAGTGTACGTGTTCTAAGACACCAGTGGGCATATTCATGTGAAAAGGCGAAGGTAGAGCTTGATTACAATCCTCGGAGTTTGAAAGAAGGGCTAGAAGAGGTGCTTCCCTGGTTGAGGAACCAAGGGGTCATAAAATACTGAGGGCTCCTTCCCAATGCTCCGCTGGAGTTGCAGTAAAAAAAGACTTTTGTGCCTGGACTCTGCCTTTGAGCTGTGCTGTTTGCAGCTCCTGTCTAGCTCAATTCTTGTAACGCAACAGCGGGTGCTTGATTTCCAGAAAGTTTCAGTGTATGAGGAAGATAATATCGGCTATGGCATCTGCTCATATATATTCTTTTTCGGTTCACCTGGTCTCAAATCATAACTCCATTCAATTCAGCTCATATATTAAAACAGTAAAACTATGATTTCAAGTTAATCTTCTTAGCAAATTTTCGTGTGTGCTAGATATCATAGTCCATTACAGATTTTTACTCCAAAGGCCTGGATTCCCGCAAATTGAATCAGGCTACAACATAATCCGGTTTCATTTTCTTTTCCGAGAATTGAATCCCACACAAATGCTTCGAAATCGAAACATATTTCTTTACAGTGCTGTGCTGTGTGGGGCTTCAAACATAGTGTTTTTGACATATTTGTTACTCTTTAACTTTTCATATCTAGGGAATCATATATACTCGCAAGTTTTTTTCCATCAATTATAAACCCGTAGTATTCATGGTTAAGTCAAATGTAGGCTTCGGATAGGGCATGTAGTGAAGTGGCATCCTATTACACATGCTCTTGGCAGAGTATGTGATGATGTGGCGTATTGCTCGAAAGTTGACAACGCTGTTCATAGAAAGTAGTCAAGTCAAACGACGTTGTTTCGAAGAACAGTGTGTTACTTGCATTCGAACAATACGCTGCATCATTACATAGCTTGCCTAAGGCCTATGTTTGACTTAACTTCTGACAGTCTGGGTGTATAATTTTTTTTTTTTGAACAACTGATCTTTTCATTAAACTGTCATTCAAAACTACATTCAAAAAAGCTTGTGGCGGTATCAACCAGCCGAGTCCCACAAGACCTGTAGTCAAAGCTATTTTTGCAAGACTATCAGCTGCTTTGTTAACTTGTCTAGGTACATAAGTCAAAGAAAAGGAGCTAAAGGTCTGTAGAATGCATCAAGTCTGTACCCGTGTATCCCAATCAATAGGATCATCATCATCCTGGTTGACCTATTTGACCACCCTTTGCGCATCAGATTCAATCTGTGTATTATGCAAACCCAGAAAACATATTCTCTGCAGCCCCAACAACAGTCCCCATGCCTCTGCCGCCGCAACCGAAGGACACAGTCTACGGCTCAGACCCCAATCAACAACTGCTCCTCGATCATCCCTCAGCACAAAAGCCACCCCCGCCATGGAAGAAGAGGCAGAGTATGCTGCATCCGTGTTCAACTTGAGCAGACCCTCAACAGGTGGTATCCATGCCACAGTTCCTGGATTATTCATAGAGCTGGTTTCATGAACCTGTTGTCCGTGCGCAAGCACTTTAAGTGACAACCATTTTGCTCTAAACACAGTACGTAAAGGGTCAATAGGTTCCCCCATTACCAAACTGTTCCTACTCTTCCAGATTTCCCAAAGAAGATTGGCACAAAAATCAATCTTGACCAGAGCATCCTTTGGCCAGTTATCACATAGCCTCGTCCACCATTCAGTCAAGATTCGCCCTTCCATCTCATCCATCCTCATCCCTACCCCAATAGAAAACCAAGAGGCTCTTGCATGATTACATAGGAAGAAAAGGTGGCCAACTGTTTCCGCCTCCAAACCACACACTTGGCAGAGCTCACTATTTGCCACATTCCTTCTTACCAGATTGACCTGTGTGGGCAAGGCATTCCTTAGCAGGCGCCATATGAAATTTTTAACCTTCGGTACTGTGTTGAGGCACCACACATAAGCCCAATTGAAGGAATCTTGAGGTTGTCCCTCCGATCCAGAGTCCGGAACTGTCATCATGTGCCAGGACCTCTCATAACCCGACCGAACTGAGTAGACCCCAGAATGAGTATAGTGCCACACGAGGAGGTCCCGCGCTGACTCCGTATCCACAGGTATCTTTACGATCTCCTTACGTTCAATTTCAGAAAACAGATTCCCAAGGAGTTGCAAGTCCCATTCTTTCCCGTTCGCAGAAAATAACTCCCTTACCTTGACAAGATCACAGTGTGGAGGCCTCTGCGAAAAGACCCTAAACTGTGGGAGAGTAGGAACCCAACAATCACTCCATATATTAACCCCACTACCATCCCCCACATTCCATCTCACCCCTGTTTTTAGGAGGTCCCTCCCCTTCAACAAGCTGCGCCATGCCCACGAAGGATTTCCCCCTAAACTCGCCTCCAAAAAATCTCCCTGAGGGAAATAAATACCCTGCAGAACTTTTGCCCACAACCTGTCCTTCTGGGCCAGCAGCCTCCACCCTTGCCGTGCTAAGAGGGCCAGATTAAATTTCTCCAGATCCCTAAAGCCCATACCCCATCTTCTTGGGTTTTGTTAGAACTTCCCATTTGACCCAATGTATGGAACGTTCTTCTTTATTTGGACTCCACCAAAACCTTCTAATTTTTCTATGCACTTCCTGGGTGAACTTCTTTGGCAGCATAAAACAAGACATCACAAAAGAAGGGATAGAGGTAAGGACTGATTTTATGAGAATCTCACGTCCCGCTTGTGTCAACGCCCTCACCTTCCCAGATTGTGTCTTCCCATCGATACACTTTAAAAGAAATTGTAGTGCATCATACTTGGACCTACCCCATGAGGATGGCAGACCTAAGTATTTGTCACTTCTTTCTGCCTCATTGATGGCCAGCGCCTAGGTCACTCTACCTCTTACCAACTGAGGAACATTTTTACCAAACGAAACTGTGGATTTGTCAGTATTAATCCTTTGTCCCAACGCCGAGCAGAAGTCCGACAGATATTGAGCATACAACAAGCCTCTTCAACACTAGCCTCTCCTACCAATAAAGTATCATCCGCAAACATCATGTGCGTTAGAGTAGGGCATCCACGCTTAATCTGAAAGCCTTCAACACGCCCGGTCACCCTAGCCTCCCAGAACATGTGAGACAACACATCAGCGACTAAAATGAACAGATAGGGTGACAAAGGGTCTCCTTGCCTAAGCCCCCTATTCGGCAAAAAGGTATGTGATCTGACCCCATTGAGAAAGATATTGTACCGTACCGTCCCTACACATTCCATCACCCATCTAACCCATTTGAGATCAAACCCCATGCGCCTTAATAAGAAGTCCAAAAAGCCCCATTCAACTCTGTCATAGGCTTTGTTCATGTCAACCTTTACCACCATATTCCATTTACCCTTACACTTGGTAGTCCGCAAAGCATGAAAAATCTCATGGGCTACAAGTACATTATCCTGGATGGCCCTTCCATGCACAAAAGCCTGCTGCTCCTCCAAAATTAAGTCTTTTAAACAGGGGTGAAGCCTATTTGCGAGAACCTTGGACATCACCTTATACACATAATTGCATAAGCTTATAGGACGGTACTGGGTAACCCTTGTAGGTCGCTGCATCTTCGGAATGAGAACGATATCCGTCTCATTGAGGTTCCGCAAAAGGAAGCCAGTCTCCATAAAGCTTTTTACTGCATCAAAAATATTATCCTCAATCAGTGTCCAATGCTTTTGGAAAAAAATTTCAGAGAAACCATCTGGTCCTGGTGACTTCAGGCCCCCATCTGAAAGACTGCCCTCTTGACCTCCTCCCTTGAGATCGGTCTCGTGAGTCTTGCATTCACTGCACCACTAACCACCGGTTTGATAGCACTGATCACAGACTCAGGAATACAGCTCTGGTCCGAGGCAAACAGGTCTTCAAAAAATCCCCCCACATGTCTGGCAATATCACGCTCGTCCTTTAGCCAACCTCCCCTTGCATCCTGCAACCTCAAAATCTGGTTCTGTTGTCGCCTATGGATCGTGCTCAAATGGAAGAATCTCGTATTCTTATCCCCGTGATTTAACCATTTTACTCGAGATCTCTGATACCAGAAGATTTCCTCCTTCCTCCACAGCCGTTCAAGTTTGGACAACAAGGAGTTCACATCCTGTGCATCCTGTTCAGAAAAAGGCCCATTGTAGAGTGCCTCCAAATCTGTCACCGTCTGCTTAATATCCTTCTTGTTAGAGCCCAGTTCTTCTCTCTTCCACCTACTAAGCTTCTTTCTGCACTGACCCAATTTCCAATAAACCCTGTACATCTTTGACCCACTACAAGATTGTTGTCATGCATCCTTGACAACCTCACCACACCGTGCCTCTTCCAACCATGAAGCTTCAAACCGAAAGTTTTACCGTGGGATTCTTGACAAAACAGTCAGTTTTAGGACAAGGGGGCGGTGGTCCGATCCCGTAAACGTTTCGTGGAAGACCTGGGCCCTCTCATAAACCGTTCGCCAAAGAGAATTAACCAGAACCCTGTCTATCCTTTCCTTCACATGTAGCTCCCTTCCCCTTGTATTAATCCAAGTATACCGGTCTCCATTGAAGCCAATATCCATCAGCCCGCACTGATACATAAACTCCACAAGCAGCCTACATTGAGAATATCTCGCCGGCCTCCATCCCCACTTCTCATTTTCATCAGATAACAGGTTGAAGTCTCCCATACAAACCCATAGCGAACTATCACCTGGCCATAAGTCAGCAATTTTATCCAGCATATACCTCCTACCCGACCTACTAGGTTCACCGTAAACAAAAGTAGCATACGAATCTTCCAGACCTGACTCCCCACCTATAATAGTGTGAATAAAATTTTTTGTAGCTGATAGTACTTCAACAGACAAATCCCCCCGCCACCACAAGGCCAAGCCCCCCGACAGGCCCTGTGGATCAACATAAAAAGCACATGCAAAACCAAGCTGTCTCCTTAACCCCTCCAAATACCTTCTATCCTGCTTCGTTTCCATCAAAAACACCAACCTAGGACGATACAAGTGATTGAGCCTCCTCAAGGCTCCTACTGCCGTCGGCTGCCCCAACCCATGGCAGTTCCAAGCAATATAACTCATGATGAACCTTGTGGCTGTTGGCCAGCCGCCACCGCCATAGGGGAAGAAACAGAGACTTGCAAAGGTTGATCAGAAGGAAAAGTAGCAAGAGAGGAAGAAGAGGAGGGTCTTGTTCTTGCCAGTTTCTTCATGGAGACAAATTGGGGGGAAATAGAATTTACCATTGGGGTCACCAATACTGTTTCGGGGGGAACAGAAGCTGGTTGGTTAACAGATACAAGTTGAGGGGCCTGGGAAGAGCCAGCCTGAACCGATGGTAAAGGAGAGTTGCAGGCCTTAAAAACATTTCGCTGTGAAGGCCCATAGGCCCAATGCAAGACGAACCTGGACCAGGCACACTCATAGAGGCTTTAGCTTTAGAAGGGCCTACATGTGGCTTCTTATATTCCACATTTGCTGACTGAGCTTTTATTTTCAACGACCTTACCGCGCCTGATCCAAAAATATCTCCACCAGTTGGATTGGACAAAGTCACCAGGTCAGCCTCCTTGCGTCCCACTGCCAATCTTTTGTCGTCTTCACAGCTGGCTTTGTTCGAGTTTGAATTAGGCTTAACATGCCCAGAGGTGCGCTTGTCCATTTCCAGTATTGTCCCGCGTGCTTCGTCTGTAGCAGCATGCTGGCAGGGGTTTGTCGCGGTATGGCTCCCACACGCCTCACCATCTCCCTGTGAGCTCGCTGAATTACGCGCCTCCCAACGCGCCTCCCTACTTGCACTCTGCTCAGGAGCGCCATCAGCAGCAGGATGTTGTCGTTGTGAATCAGGGGCCTTCCGTTGGCCTTTCGGTTGGTGCTTTTGTGCTTCAGACTTCACAAAGCTTCTCTTCGGTTGAAGTTTAGCCGCCCAAAGATGGGAACTGTAGCCAGTCGGGTGTCTACCGTCTCTGAACTGCTTCTTATCTTCCATCATAACCTGGCACTCCTTCTCAATGTGGCCTAGTTTCCCACAGTAGTAGCAAAATTCCCTAAGCCTTCATACTTGAACTGTATATCCAGTGTGTAGTCATCATGCCTCCTCTTGCTTATTGGCTTTGCTGTTTCTCAAAAACTGATAAATCACATGAACATCGATGTTGGAATCAAAACATCGATGTTGTGATGATTCTGGAGCTCCAAATAATCCGGCCGAGAGCTTAGAACATCGATGTTGTCACAAGAACATCGATGTTGCACGAATTCTGGAAGGTTGGCAGAAGCTCTAGGACATCGATGTTGGCCCTAGAACATCGATGTTTCACGAATTCTGGAAGGTTGGCAGAAGCTCTTGGACATCGATGTTGGCCCTAGAACATCGATGTTTTCTAGAAATTCCAGAAACCTTCAAGAACACCAAGAACGCCAGAAAACCTGAATTGATCAGAAGTGACTCTGAACCTTTCAGAGTTGTTCTATTAGTGATTGAACAACTTCGTTTACTCTCAAATTACACTCAAAAACGAAAAGAATGGGTGTTTGACAAGTCTCACAGAAATCACACTCAAGAACAGAATATGAACATGAAGAATATTCATGCAATTTTCCAGAATTCAACTCAAATCCAGAAACACAATCAATATGCACTAAAAAATGTAACTCACTAAGGAAACTAACAGAACCCATTCTTCATGGAGACAAATTGGGGGGAAATAGAATTTACCATTGGGGTCACCAGTACTGTTTCGGGGGGAACAGAAGTTGGTTGGTTAACAGATACAAGGGGCCTGGGAAGAGCCAGCCTAAATCGATGGTAAAGGAGAGTTGCAGGCCTTAAAAACATTTCGCTGTGAAGGCCCATAGGCCCAATGCAAGAAGAACCTGGACCAGGCACACTCATAGAGGCTTTAGCTTTAGAAGGGCCTACACGTGGCTTCTTATATTCCACATTTGCTGACTGAGCTTTTCTTTTCAACGACCTTACCGCGCCTGATCCCAAAATATCTCCACCAGCTGGATTGGACAAAGTCACCAGGTCAGCCTCCTTGCGTCCCACTGCCAATCCTTTGTCGTCTTCACAGCTGGCTCTGTTCGAGTTTGAATTAGGCTTAACATGCCCAGAGGTGCGCTTGTCCATTTCTGGTATTGTCCCACGTGCTTCGTCTGTAGCAGCATGCTGGCAGGGGTTTGTCGCGGTATGGCTCCCACGCGCCTTACCATCTCCCTGTGAGCTCGCTGAATTACGCGCCTCCCAATGCGCCTCCCTACTTGCACTCTGCTCAGGAGCGCCATCAGCAGCAGGATGTTGTCGTTGTGAATCAGGGGCCTTCCGTTGGCCTTCCGGTTGGTGCTTTTGTGCTTCAGACTTCACAAAGCTTCTCTTCGTTGGAAGTTTAGCAGCCCTAAGATGGGGACCGTAGCCAGTCGGGTGTCTACTGTCTCTGAACTGCTTCTTATCTTCCATCATAACCTGGCACTCCTTCTCAATGTGGCCTAGTTTCCCACAGTAATAGCAAAAATCCCCTAAGCCTTCATGCTTGAACTGTATATCCAGTGTGTAGTCATCATGCCTCCTCGTGATTGTTGGCTTTGCTGTTTCTCAAAAACTGATAAATCACATGAACATCGATGTTGGAATCAAAACATCGATGTTGTGATGATTCTGGAGCTCCAAATAATCCGGCCGAGAGCTTAGAACATCGATGTTGTCACAAGAACATCGATGTTGCACGAATTCTGGAAGGTTGGCAGAAGCTCTAGGACATCGATGTTGGCCCTAGAACATCGATGTTTCACGAATTCTGGAAGGTTGGCAGAAGCTCTAGGACATCGATGTTGGCCCTAGAACATCGATGTTTTCTAGAAATTCCAGAAACCTTCAAGAACACCAAGAACGCCAGAAAACCTGAATTGATCAGAAGTGACTTTAAACCTTTCAGAGTTGTTCTATTAGTGATTGAACAACTTCGTTTACTCTCAAATTACACTCAGAAACGAAAAGAATGGGTGTTTGACAAGTCTCACAGAAATCACACTCAAGAACAGAATATGAACATGAAGAA
>JAKUCV010001347.1:26424-79509 GCA_028386065.3 Turnera subulata
GAAATTCTCCACACTCACATTACATTTCTGCATCAAATTTAAACACACCAAAAGGTGCAGTCCACTAACATGGGTACTTGTGCAGACACACAGAATTCTGAAAACACACAGAGTAAGCATGTTACTAAACAAGCATGCTCACCTAACCTGACACTAAACAGGGAATAACTTGGTAACACACAAAAGCATAGCAAATTAAAAACAACAATTACTCTCAGACTTCCCTTCACCAATCCTGTTTCTCTTCCTCCTTTGGTGGGGGCAACCGCAAACGAAACTGTCCATTCTTCCAAGCTGACCAATGGAGTCAGAATTAAGGCAGCTTGATCACATTCTAACACTCCCCCTTGATCAAGTTGCTGCACACATTTAGTTGAGCTCTCAGCAATTGGTACTTTATTTTCGGAAGTGCCTTGGTGAATATGTCTTCTACTTGACTTTCGGAGTTGCAATATTGAACCTGAACTTCACCTTCATGTTCTGCCTCCCTTATAGCATGGTACTTGATCTTGATGTGTTTGGTTCTGCCATGATCAATAGGATTTTTAATCGTAGCTATTGCTGCTTGATTATCACAGAAGAGTTCAGTTGCCTTCATATCTTCTTGACCAAGATCCTTGAGTAATTTCCTCAACCAAATAACTTGATTAACAGCAGCTCCTGCAGCCAAATATTCTGCCTCTGTAGTAGACTAAGCAATGGCAGTTTGCTTCTTTGCACACCAAAACACCGGATTTGAGCCAATCAAAAGCACAAAACCTGTTGTACTCTTCATATCTTCACAACTTCCAGCGCAATCGCTATCACAGAAACCTTTAAGTTGAACGTCACTGGAGGTACTATAAACAAGTCCATAATCTGTGGTGCCCCTGATATACCTCAAGACTCTCTTGACTGCTCCAGCATGGATTCTTTTAGGAGCATGTTGGAACCGAGAGAGCAAATTTGCTGTGAACATCAAGTCTGGCCTTGTGATAGTAAGATACATTAAGCTTCCCACAAAGCTCCTGTACTCTCTCTCGTCAGTTGCCTCTTCGTCTCCTTTCAAACTCAGCTTTGCACCAACAACTAAAGGAGTCTCTGCTGGATTACATTCACTCATCTTGAACCTTTTCAAATTCTCCTCAACATATTTTTGTTGTGAGATGAAGATGTACCCATCCTGTTGATCAACTTCAATTCCCAGAAAGTACTTCATTAGCCCCAAATCTGACATCTCAAAAACCCTTGCCATTTCAAGCTTGAATGCTTCCACCTTCTCCAAATTACTTCCTGTGATCAGAAGATCATCCATATAAAGTGATACAAATAGGAAATCCTCATTACCACTGATCATGGTATAAAGAGTTGGCTCATTAATGCTTCTTGTAAAGCCAGAATTCAGCAAGTGATCATTAATCCTGGTATACCAAGCTCTTGGGGCTTATTTCAAGCCGTAGAGGGCTTTGATTAATCTGCACACATGATCTTCTTTTCCTGCCTCCACAAAACCTTCTGGTTGCTACACATACACTTCTTCCTTAAGAAAACCATTAAGGAAGGCTGACTTGACATCCAAGTGAAAAACTTTCCACTTATGTTGAGCAGAAAGCGCCAGCAACAATCCGATGGTATCAATTTGTGCTACTGGTGCAAAGGTTTCGCCATAGTCAATTCCAGCCTCCTGCGAGTATCCCTTGACTACTAACCTTGCTTTGTGCTTGTGAATGGACCCATCTGCATTGAGTTTGAGCTTGAAAATGCGCTTGACACCAATAACCTTCTTGTTTGCAGGCCTAGGTGTGAGTTCCCAAGTTCCATTTTTCTTGATCATTTCCATTTCTTCCTGCATTGCTCTTCTCCATTCTTCACTGCTTGCTGCTTTTTCAAAATTTGCTGGTTCCAAACACACTTGATTGCATTGTTCATATATTTCAGCCAAAGACTTGGTTCTCAAGGGTGAAGAATCTGAATCATAGTCTTTCTCATTCAATTCGTCTTCCTTCTTTTCTGCAGATGCTCTTGGCTCCTCCTTCTTTTCAGCCTCACTTTTCTCCTAGTTCCAAAAAGCATTTTCTTCAACCTTTATGTCTCTACTTGTAACCACCTTTCCTTCATCCACCAAGAAAACTCGATAACCCTTGGATTGAGAGCTATATCCCAAGAACACTGCTTTTCTTGCTTTTGCTTCAAGCTTCTTCCTTGTCACATCTGGAATATGGACATAACACAATGATCCAAAAATTCGCAGATGTTTCACAGTTGGTTTGACTCCACTCCAAGCTTTAATTGGAGTCTTCCCTTCAACAGACTTGGTAGAAAGTCTATTCAGCAAATATGCAACAGTATAAGCTGCCTTTGCCCAAAACTTCAATGGCAGCTTCTTGTCGAGCATGCATCTGACCATTTCCACAATAGTTCTGTTCTTCCTCTCCACTATGCCATTTTGCTGAGGTGTATATGCAACAGAGAGCTGGTGATGAATCCCCTGATCTTTACAGAATTTGTCAAAGTCTAATGATGTATATTCCTTTCCTCGATCCGACCTTAACACCTTAAGCTTGCACTCACTTTGTCTTTCTGTTAATGCCTTAAATTTTCTGAACACAGAAAGCACTTTTGACTTGTGTCTCAAAAAATAAATCCAAGTCATACGTGAAAAATCATCAATGAAGAGTAAAAAATACAGATTACCACTCAAGGATGGTGTGCTCATTGGTCCACACAAATCAGAATGGACTAACTCTAGCTTCTCTTTGGCTCTCCAAGTTGTATTTGCTGGAAATGGATTCCTATGCATTTTTCCTGCTTGACATGCTTCACAAACTCCCTCTAACTCACTTAACACAGGCAAGTCTCTAATCAAATGATTCACAGAGGCTTGCTTCAAGGATTGCAAATTAAAATGACCACATCTACGATGCCACAAACTAGTCTCTTCTTGACTACAGATAAGTGCCTTTTCAAAAGCAAATTCCCATCTTACTGGGAAACTATTGTTCTCCATTTTAACTTTTCCCAACAGTTTACCCTTTCCATCCACAATAACACAGCATTCATCTTTAAATTCAACAGTGTAACCATTCTTCATCATTTGAGAAACACTCAGTAAGTTGTGCTTTAGTGTAGGCACAAAGAGAACATTCGAAATAAGCTTTGTACCTTGCTTGGTTTTGACAGCAACAATGCCTTTGCCTTCAGCTTGAACCACTTCTCCATTTGCCACCTTGACTTGAGTCGCAGCAGACTTATTAAGCTCCTTGAACTACCTGGAATCACAAGCCATATGGTTTGTGCATCCACTGTCAACGAACCAAGTTGCAGCACTTGATTCATGATCAGAAGTGATGGCCATGAATATAAATTCCTCATTTTGCTGAAAATCAACCATTTTGGCCTGTTGTTGAGGTTGTATTTGATGCTGAGGAGGAGGTTGATCCTGCTGCACATGATTTGAACTTGTTCCCTGACCCTGCTTCATTTTGCAAAATCTCTCAATGTGCCCAACCTTGTGGCAGAAATTGCTTTTTTTGGTCCTCCAACATCTCTGTTCAGTATGACTTGCTTTTCCACAATGCTTGCAAGGTGGAAAATTTGTTTGAAATCCTCCCGTCTTTGCAGAATGCTGTGTATGTGGTTTCTTATCTTCGAAAAACTTCGAGCTCTCCTTGTTAGAAGAGAACTTAGCAGCTTGCTTCACAAGTAAGGCTTCTTCCGAAAAGGATTCTGCCTTCTTTATTTGCCTCTGTTCATGAGCATATAATGATCCCACAAGCTCATTTACAGTGATAGTAGTGATATCCTTGGACTCTTCAATAGCTGCTACTCTTGCTTCGAATCTATCTGTGACTGTGTTAAGCACTTTTTCTACAATCTTGAATTCTGGAATCCTTTCTCCATACAGCCTCATCTGATTCACAACTTCTTGTACTCTTGAAGAGTAACCTTTGATTGATTCTTCTTCTTTCATCTTCAACATTTCAAATTCCCTTCTAAGTGTTTGAAGTCTCATCCGTCTTGTTCTTTCTGATCCTTGAAAGCTTTCCTGCAACACTCCTCAAGCTTCTTTTGTAGTTGTGCAGCTCACAATCAGAGGGAAGATTGATTTAGAGACAAGTGAGTGCATGTACGTAATGGCTACATTGGCCTTTTGAACATTTTCTCTGTGAGTTTTCTATTGTGCCGCAGTCAAGCTCGCTACATCTTCGGGCTCTTGATATCCATCTTGAATTGTTCCCACAGGCCATTTGCCATGAAAAAGGCCTTCATCCTTACAGCCTAATAATCATAGTCTTCTCCATTAAAAGGAGGTGGGGCTGACAGTGATGAAGTTGGATGTGAGGTTGATGCTGCATTATTCACCATGTTGATAAGCTTGGTCTCGCAAGATCAGAGCTGCTCCGCTACCAATTGTTGGCTTTGCTGTTTCTCAAAAACTGATAAATCACATGAACATCGATGTTGGAATCAAAACATCGATGTTGTGATGATTCTGGAGCTCCAAATAATCCGGCCGAGAGCTTAGAACATCGATGTTGTCACAAGAACATCGATGTTGCACGAATTCTGGAAGGTTGGCAGAAGCTCTAGGACATCGATGTTGGCCCTAGAACATCGATGTTTCACGAATTTTGGAAGGTTGGCAGAAGCTCTAGGACATCGATGTTGGCCCTAGAACATCGATGTTTTCTAGAAATTCCAGAAACCTTCAAGAACACCAAGAACGCCAGAAAACCTGAATTGATCAGAAGTGACTTTAAACCTTTCAGAGTTGTTCTATTAGTGATTGAACAACTTCGTTTACTCTCAAATTACACTCAGAAACGAAAAGAATGGGTGTTTGACAAGTCTCACAGAAATCACACTCAAGAACAGAATATGAACATGAAGAATATTCATGCAATTTTCCAGAATTCAACTCAAATCCAGAAACACAATCAATATACACTAAAAAATGTAACTCACTAAGGAAACTAACAGAACCAAACTCACTTGAATATGGTAGAGAACAACACGAAATTCTCCACACTCACATTACATTTCTGCATCAAATTTAAACACACCAAAAGGTGCAGTCCACTAACATGGGTACTTGTGCAGACACACAGAATTCTGAAAACACACAGAGTAAGCATGTTACTAAACAAGCATGCTCACCTAACCTGACACTAAACAGGGAATAACTTGGTAACACACAAAAGCATAGCAAATTAAAAACAACAATTACTCTCAGACTTCCCTTCACCAATCCTGTTTCTCTTCCTCCTTTGGTGGGGGCAACCGCAAACCAAACTGTCCATTCTTCCAAGCTGACCAATGGAGTCAGAATTAAGGCAGCTTGATCACATTCTAACAGTGATAAAACCCGTAGGCAGAGGTTCTGCTAGACCAATGGACACCTTCATTCTAAAAAACATACCATAATAGGGCCTATCATCCTCAGGAAGATCTACCTCAAGTAACTCAGGGAAGAGTGAAGCAATCCTTCCAACCTTCTTACGCCTCATGTGTGAGGGCGGGAGCCCATGCACTTGAACCCAGAATGGCTCACAGTGAAAACAGATGCATTCAAGATTTACATTTGGAGGCCACTCTTTCAAACTCAACAAGTGCCCAGCAATGAACCATGGAGCCCCGTGCAGCACTCTTAGTCTTTCACCCTCAGATTCAAAATGAAAGGTAAAAGTGTTGTCACTAACCTCCTGGACCTTCAGTGCCTTCTGCAGATTCCACACTCGCATGAGGGTCTCCCCCACCACTCTGGAGCTAAAACGACGTGAGTCAACCAGAATCTTCCCAACCACCACCGATTGCTGGAGAAGCACATCGTCATCATCACTCGAGAGATCCAGTGCAGGGATCTCAAAAGCCTCCCCCTCCTGATTTGGCCTGGAGGAGCCTAATTCTTCTTCAGATTCCATAGCAACAAAGTGACTTAAAAAGCCTCCGTTTTACCCTCGAAATCTCACGAAGGAGAAAGACAGTAGTTGATTATTGTGAAGGAAGTCTATTCTATAGAAGAGAGACAGGACATCTCATCCCTATGCAAAGAGAGCAAAATTATCGATAGCTTCTCCTATGAATCACTATCGGTTGTTGTTTTCCCCAATACCCTTCGTGTGTGGGAAAAATTCCCTGATTCAGCAGCATCCTCACCCCGCTTAATTTAGTTAAAATCTCCAACACTTAAAGTTTCCTCTCCATTTTAGTAAAAAAAAAATAAAAGAAAAGTTGCTGCTACTAGACTACACTGATATCATCGTCTGGGTGTATAATTGATGAAGGAAAAAACAGTCGAGGTGTACGATTGAGACGAAAAGTGAAAAGTTGGTTGTCAAATATACTAAAACCCATCTGGATTCTACACGTCATGTGCCCGACGCCATTTTGATAAACATTGCATTGCCTAATTTCAAGCACGACATCATAACATGCTCAATCCGGGCTTCCCGGGCCTATATTTGACTTGTGAATAGTGCGGGTATATAATTGACGTAAAGGTTGATAAAAAAATGAAAACTTTACCAAATACACCAAAATTAGGGTAGTCAACGAATGTTAGCACGTGGGAATCCCATATTTACACTCTTCGATTTAATATCTGCAATCCCAGTATCCCACCGCTACAGCAAAGCCAAGATAATGTGACAGTTTTTTTAGTCACATTTGGCCTGAAATTTGTCCTGCTAGACTTTCAAGGACAAAATTTGAGATTGACTAATTTGTCTAATAAAGCCTTGTCACCTTAGTTTAAGGGGACAAAATTGAAGTTAGTCACCTCAAACATACTCCAATGGGACAAATCTTGTTCTTTATAGTATATCTATTTTTCCCATCTTAGGTTGATCAACTTTTGTTTTTAGAAAGATTATTTACCAATTAGTACTATAACTGAACAAATACAATAATATCAAGACACAACAAATGATCGATGTATTATTATTGAATCAAAATCAAGATTGAATACAAGGCACACAGTCATATAGTGACTGGTGAAAGAAACATTACAAGAAAAGCAATGAGCCATACAAATCAAGCAAAGACTTGAAAAAAACAACAGGAAACCAGAGATTGCCAGTGAAAACATTCTTTGCAGATCTTTTCCAAGCCCAACAATCATCTGTCCTAGTATTGAAAATGACTATTTAAGCTTGTTGTCAATAATTCTGCACGGATCCACTTCCCACGAATAGAGGTTTGGAGTCCAAGCTTCCATATTAGCAGCAACAGGTCCTGTAAATCCCAGACCAGATCACTTAGGATGATACCATCAATTTCCAATGTAATGGAGTAATGGCGAATCACTTTGATGAATAAAGAACTCAATGCTTATGCCACATGAGAGAAGAAATCAAAAGTAACTAAGTGGTCTGCTTGTTCTTTGCAAAATCACAAATTATAAACACCAGATTCCTGGCAAGTGGCAAGACTATATGATAATATGAGTAGGGATTTAAGTAAATCCATGCACAAGTTATAACTCGAGGATTATTCCGCACCCACTAGCACTTTGTCATGCAAACTGTTGAACAACTACTCCAAATTAGGCAATCAAAAAAAGCAAGGTGTCAATTTGATTATATTCAAGACCCATATATCGTGTCATACACAACAAAGGCCTTTTTAGTTTCACGACACTCAATGGTCAAAATATCCCTATGAAGTTTTCTTATTGATTGCCAACTTTAAAAGTGAGCCAAAATATAAAATGAAAAGAAAAAAATGAAAGAGCGGAAAGACAATTGAAGTCATGTAGACTACAAATCATAATCACACAAAATCGATTTTAAAGTAGCAAATGGGCCCTGCCATAAGCAGTTTGAGGCAAAGCCTGATCAAGCATTGCATCAAAGTTTAGACTCGTGCTCAAGATATCTACTAAAGCCTAATCAAAATAAGCCAAATTCAAGCTTGAATACAGTTGGCTTATTAAGGTTCACAAGCTACCTTTTTTAAACTCACAAGTATGTTCAGATTCATATACCATTCTACCACAAGAAACTGATATAGAGGTTAGGCACACAGAATCCTAACTTACTAGGTACAATAAGGTCAAATAAAATGAGAATAAAACAAATAAGCATTGTCTTTGAATAAAAGCTTTAGTCTAACTCAACGAAAAGTAGATTGCTTGATCTTTACAAACAGCTTGGCCTCATTCACACTCTTTTACTGCACTTGAAACCTGATCATGATTTATAGCGTCAAGAGCAAGCACAGACTTCAGAATACATAATATGTAACAAGTTGAGCAGCAAAAGTGGAGAGATTGAATACATGTTCCAATAATATTGTCAGGAATTCATATAGTTGTAATTCACGTTTTTAACAATGATTACCTGAAGTCGGACGTCTTCATGAAAATAGCTAGCATGCTTTATCAAAATCCTTAAGAACTCCTCCAAATAGCTTAACATAATTAAAGAAACTAACAGAAAATCCATCCATCACTTTATATAAACAATATTGGTGCTTTGGAACAGAACTTGGCAGGAAATGAATAGAACAGAGGATACAGAGTATAAGTACTTTTTGTGACCAGTGCAAATAAGCCAAGTGTATGAGTTGCAGTTGCCTTTTCATCCGGAACTCCAGTCCGGAACTCCAGTTTTTACACTGATATTACTCTGGGCTCATCATGAGATTCATCATCAGTTGAAACTCCATTAAATCCATTGACAATTTCTTTGACAAAGTCATCAATGTCCACGGTCAATATCCACGGTACAACCATCATCAAGAATGCAGGAAGCAAATGCCAGAGGCACAACAAGGGAAGATACTGCGCGTAAGATAGTATTATTTCAATAATTGAAACAGAGGAATGCAGAAAGAAATCGTAAGTTATTTCAGCAAGTGGTAAGTTAACCTGCGAAAAGCAGTCAAACAAAATGCTTGCAACATTGCTAAAGGATCCATGAGTATACTCTTTAAGTTCACTAAACTCCAGTCCAAAACCCTGAAGAAAATAGTGACAAAAACGAGAATTTAGAAACTCGCATATTAATATAGTTCTCAACTTGAGTTGTATATGTAATTACAGAAATTGTTGCTTCCAAAAAAAGGATAAATTAATTGAATTGAACCACATCAAGGGAAACACATTACCCTGACTAGCCTTCGTTAGAATCCTACCTTGAATAACACGGGCCCAGTCGTCTTTAAATACGGACCCAGAGCCTCTCAAGACCGGCCTACCTGACTCCACAACCTCCAACTCCAGCCCGTTCACTCGCTGGTGGCCAGCAAATGCACGGCGACATTCCCCCACTCCGTCTTCGGCACGCGCAGCTTAGGCGAACTCGATGAACTCATCAGACAGGGCGGCCTTGGCAGACACAGTGAAATTTAGGTTTTTAGTTTAGGTTTCGTGTGTGAAATTAGGGATTTGACAAATTGAGGGGTTTGGCAGCACGTACCTGGAGACGGCGATGTCGAGAGGGACGACATGGCATCGATGATGCTTTTTTTGGGGGAATTGTTAGAAGATTTGTGTTTGGAGACTGAGAAGTACTTCGTGAATTTTGGCTTCAAGTATAACTGAAGTAAGGCCCCGTTTGGTTCACGGGACGGGACTGGATTGGACTGGACTGGACTGGATTGGACAACTGTACTGTCTAATGTAGTGTTTGGTATGATGTAAACTGGATGGGACTGTAGTCCTAAATTATGTTTGGTTAGTTATGGACTGGACTGGACTAAATGCTGTAATGTCAAAAATACCCTTGATGCAGTGAAAATGATTAAGCATGCCATATAACCAAGTTTAAGCCCCAAACAACATATACAACTTTATGATGTATTTTTTTTGTGGGATTGCTATGGTAGTAGGTTAATGGTATTTAAATTAAACTTCCTTAATTTTTTCTTCATATTTATGTATAAGAAATATAAAAAAATTTAGTATTAGATTAAGAAATACTATTCTTACAATTACAATTTATATTACACTTTAATTATTTTTCAAAATTATAAAATAAATATAATAAAATAATAGGATACAAAGAAGTTTAAGTGTTGTATTACGTAAAATGTTTATAGTTAAGCTTGTGATGACAACATCGAGACATGAAAAATAAAATTTTGGTCAATATACAATTTTAAAAAGTAATGAATAAGGAATTTAAATGCACATTTCTAGCCAAAAAAGATGATAGGAAGATATTTCTCCATAAAAAGGTCATAACGCATAACTACATTAATGTTACATTACTTGAAAACAAAGTCCCAAAGTTTGAAGTTCAAAGTTGATGCAATAAGAAGTTCATGCCCAAGCATACACATTACACTACATTTTTGATATTATAATGAAGAATACTAAAATAGTAATCATAACTCCTGCGACAAATGAGAGAATGAGAGGCATAATGGTAGGAGTAGATGAATGGGGTCGTGCCATTCGGGAAGTCTGCATGTTGTTAATACCCACACCTGGAGTGACGTCCGCGCCTACATCCGATACAAATTCAGCATAATTTTCTTTAATCCATCTCCGTTCACTCATAACATATGCACATTTTGCTTCGTCAAAGGTTTTATATCCTTTGTATATTGCATTCGGAAACCCACTTACGACCAGTTTCACCTCCTCCCAATTCTCATATATCCCATTCCTCCGCCCATTAAAAACTACATAGAACTTGTATTTGGCCATACAAACTCCAACCTGTTATGAAATGCAAGGCACAATATTAGAATTGTTATTCTATTTACACCATGCAATCCAATCAAGTTTGCACAAGCATCATGCAAGTTTTCAGATTACCAACAAACATCATGCCAATTTTCAGATTTCCAACAAACATCATGGCAACCAAAGCACAATTTCCAGCAAAGACAAATCACAACACAAGCTGCAAAATGATCAATCATATTTTAAGCAAGCATCATGTCAATCAAGCACATTTCTAGCAAGCAAACTTATACCAATCCATGACTACTAACATTACCATCCATATATATAATACCATAATACCATCCACATTACCATCCAAGCTAACAGCCCATTAACATAGGCTAAGGCATAATTAATATCATCCAAAACATTGACAGCTATGACTTACTAGTGACCAATGAAATGATCAATATCCAAAATTGCACAGCTCAACGACTTGTTAATCCTAGTCTAGATGTCAGATACCATCCTAGTTAGCTATAGTAATACTAGCATAACCACCATTCACCAAGTCAGCCTAATCCCCCAGGATAGTAGATAGGAATTCCTTCTTCTGTTCCTCATCCAATTCCCAAAAGTAGGTTGTATACTCAGGATGTTGGCTCATCTTCAGCACAGCCCTCACAGCATCCACGGTATCAAGGCCCAACCTTTTGAGCTCATCACCCATCTTCTTGGTGCTATCTTTTCCAGAAATGGCAGCAGCAAGAACCTTGACATGTTCACCATAATTTTCGATGCCATTGACAATTGCATCAGTGAGAGCCCAAATAGCATCACCATTCCCAGCCTTTCTCTTCTTTGAACCAGTGGAAGCTGTAGCTTCAGAGTTAGCAGCTGGTAGAGGCATGGACCCAGTGTCCATTGAAGCTGGTGGAGGCATACTGCTAATGGACATAGGTGCAATAAAGCCTGGAGAAGTGTCACCTACTTCTTCATTCACACTATCAAAGGCATCTAGTGGCGGCTCAGCCTCATTCCCAGTAGCACGGTCCTTGCCAAAAATGTCTTGAAGCTTAGGATAAAGTGGGAAAGGTTTCCCATATATGTAAGACCTATTTGGATATTTCTGCATATGAAAGGCAACTGTTAGCATCTAAAAATGCTTACAAAAAGCAAGTGTCAGCATCTGAAAAATTGGCAATTTGTCCAAAAAATATAAACCTAGCACGCAGTATTACATTGCTTGTCTAAACTAATAAAGAAGTAAACATGAGTGATGCAACATGAGCAAGCATTATTGATTTTCAATTATGCAGTATAAACTTTCAAGAAAAAAATGAGTCAAAATATGAATATATATGTCATTGCCTAAATTTTCCAAGCAATTATGTAATGCAATATGAAGCAACAAGCATTGAAAAAAATTTAATCAAAGAAGATAATAAGACAAGAACAAGCAATCTTGTATTATTTTTTTATGCTAGCAATCTTGTATTATTTTCAAAGGAGGCAGTAAGGATTTTTAGGCAAGATATAGGTTTATAAACAAATAATCTCTCATTTAAAATCAAACATTTAATTTTTCAGTGAATGTAGCAAGTATACGAAATATAATAATTGAAAACAAAGGGTAAATATATAGTGAATTACCAGCAAATATGCATCCAGAACATCTTTGCTATCTACCTCCACACACTGCTTTGCTTCATTCCACCCAAATCCACTAGCATTAGCCATGTCATGTGCAGCATTAAATTTCTCCTTCAAGCGTTTCATCTTGTTCCTCACATGGTTGGCCTTGATGTTAGCTGCTGGGAATTTGGCATTCAACATGGTAACAACGAGATTGATTGTACCAGGCCTAAACTGTCCTGCATCAACTCTATGCCCTTTCACTACCATTTCCTCTAATGCATCGACCAAAGCAAGGGTCTCAGCATCACTCCAGTTCCTCCTATCTCCCATTTTCCTACAATCCTCCTAAGATATATCAAACCAACCAAAAGAATAGCACTATACAATACACACCTGCAAAAACATATAGATTATCATATTTAACATCTATTGTAAATCATCAACATCCAATACATACATTATTACAGTAAATGGAAATAAGAAAATGAAATCAATTAATAAATAACACAATAAAATGAAATCAGTTTGATTATTACAATAAACAGTCTACAATAAGACAATATCGAAATCAGTTTAATACACAAGCTTGCAAAGGGTCTGATTATTACACCGAATACACTAAAATAAGCAACAACCAAATCAGTTTAACTCACATTCCATGAAGTAAAGTAGTTCAGAAATTCAAATTAATACAACCAACAATCAGATGAGGAAAAATGATCAGAAATCATGCATCCTAGTTCACTCCATGCCTAGTACGCCAATCATCATACATCTTTTGAGCTAAATCATCTCGGTCTGCAGTCCACTGATCACAAGTGTTCACAGTTTGGATCATTTCAGGAGGATCATCCGGGTCCTCTCCTTGTGGAAGACAATCCTCAGGAATAGGATCATTTTCTTCAGGATCAGCTGACATATGGATCCTTATAAAATTGTGTATCAGACAACAAGCCATTATAATCCTACCCTGAATTCTAACTGGATAGAAGGATGGGCTCCTAAGAATTGCCCATCTCTTCTTCAATAGTCCAAAACTGCGCTCGATCACATTGCGGGCTTGAGCATGCTTCATGTTAAAGAATTCTTCACGGTTACATGGCATTCTTGAACCACTAGTAGCCCATTCTTTAAGATGGTAGCGAGCACCCCTATAAGGTGCTAGAAATCCAGGGCCATTAGTATAGCCACCATCCACAAATAATATTTACCTAGAATGAGAATCATATTATGCTTTTATTAGGTCATGAAAAAAAAAGGTATATTATTTTATAAGGTTTAAAATCCTGACACCTACCAACAGGAACCTGTAAGCCATTTCTTCTAGTAACAGCATCTCGGAGGACTCTTGAATCAGATGCTGACCCCTCCCAACCAGGAAACACAAACACAAAATTCATGTCCCGGTTACAAACCCCTAACACATTAGTTGAAATGTGTCCTTTGCGGGTTCTGTACCTTGGCTTATCTTCCTCACGCACAGTGACATCTATATAACACCCATCAAGAGCTCCTAAACATCCCTAAGGCACCAGTAATTAAATAGTAAATTTAGTTTGCCAACTTTATAATAATAACATGCTATATACATTACTGAAAACTTATCTATATTCTAATTACCTTAAACCATTTCCATCTTGACTCATTACAATCTTCCGGGACAGGTTCAGGAGTAACCCACAAATCCTTTTGTGCCCGTATCAAACTCTTGAGAACATTGTTGAAATGCCTACTAATTGTTTCAGTGGACCTAGAGAACCTAACCTTGAGGTTTCTATTCTTCTCATGGTGTGCTAATATGTGTACAAATATCACAACTTGCTCTACAATGGTTACTTCCCCATTTGATGTCAAACCACCCTTTACCTTAAGCAATTCACAGAATTTTGCAAACGTGTTCATATCCATTCTTAAAGTAGAAATACAATCTGTATCGGAGGAACTACACATGCGGGCTATTACATCTCTCCTAGCTTCATATGAGGAAAGAGTCCTTTGCCTTAATGCAGCTCTCCTACTCCTAGCATCTATCTCAGTTTGCACATAAACTATCACAAATATGGCACAATGGAGAAGAAACTCAAAATGCATCCTCGAAAGAGTAAACACAACTGCTGCAATTTTGGCACGCTGATTGCGATCCATATTCCCTCTATAGAGAAGCACAACAAAATAAACAACAATCAACAACCAATGGCATTTTTTTACAAAAGGCAGCAAGTACACAGTAGGCATTTTTGTCTAAAGTAAGCATGCCACATGTAATTCAACATGAGAATACCACACTATAAAACATGAATATACTTTTGTAATTGAATTTACTATTACTTTTGTGTAGAATATTGTAAATGTCAATATTAATATATCTCTTTTAAATGTCTAACATTATGTTATTCCCTTCTCCTGTGAACAATTCGTTAGATGAATTACCTAATTTTTCAGAAAACAAAAATTGCCTCCTCCCATTATGCATTCTAACTATAGGGCCACCATTTTTAGGCAAACAATAATTAAGAGAAAGACATTGCTATCAGACTTGGTATGGCAGAGTCAAACCAATTAAAAGACACAACATTAACACATACAAGTCAGAGTCAAGCAAGAACTTCAATGATCTTTCTAGACTAATTAATGGTAGGAAGTGGCCAACAACAAACAACCAAGTGACCAAAAACGAGCAGCAACTGTTCAGTACAAGAATCGTACACTTACCAGAAATCCAAGAAAACACAATCCTCTGCGCAAGAATCGTTTCCAAGCTGAAACAAAAAGAGACATAAACAGAGTGAGAGAAGGAGAAAATAAATCTATGGAATTGACTATACACCACCATAAATTGCCCAAATCAACTTCTAATTCAAAAAAAAATCGACCTAAAAAAATTAGTTTCAATAATTTTGGGGTTTTGCTTGTAAATGACAAGATTAAGACATTAAACCTTTGGAATTGTATATAAACCACCATAAACTACGAAAATCAACATTTACAACAAAAAAAATCGACCCAAAAAAATTAGGGTTTCAGAAATAATTTTGGGGATCTTAAAAATTGACTAAAAAATCTGTGGTGAAAACGAAAATTGGAGAAAAACTAATGTAAATCAAAGCTAAAACCATAAGAATCGCAACCCCAAACATCATATTTCAAACTTCATATGGGTGCGATTTGCTTATGGGTGTCAAATTCTTTCCCCCAAACACGCAAGAAGAAGAAAAGAAGAAGAAGAAGAAGAAGAAGAAGAAGAAGAAGAAGAAGAAGAAGAAGAAGAAGAGAACAAGGACAGCCAAGATGAGAAAAGTGGAAGGTTAGGGGAGGAAGAAGATGATGAGGAAGTAGATGGGAGAAGAAGAAAACCTAAATAGAGAGAGAGTTGAACAAAAAAACTTGGTTGCGGGCAAAAGAAAGAGAAGAGAAGAGATAAGAAAAATAGTAGGATTTTCATTAAGGGTAGAGAAGGGTTTTAAGATTTTGAGCGGGGTTAGAATGGGCAGTGAAACAGTGTAGTCCACAGGGACATGTTCTTGCCGCAGCTTTTGCTGTGGACAAATTTTTTTTCAATTTGTCCAACTCGTTTGGGACTCGTGTCTATCATATTAGTGCTGCCCCAAGAGCCAAACGGTCCGAAAAAATACTTTGTCCCAACGCGCCTGGGACATGTACCACGAGGCAAACACACCCTAATAGTTATGTTGTGTTATTTGAGGGTAAGGAGAAAAGAAAAAAAACATATCAGTAAGATTAAAGAGACAATATGTGGGATTGGGGGGTCAACTTTTGTCCCGTTAAGTTTTTGAGTAGTGGACCCAAGTTTAAAGAGATCAATTTGTTCATATCATATTTACCTAAGAGGACAATAATCCATTTTGTCCAACAAGATACAGTCTGTTATAAAACAGTGAATGTCAATTACCCCAAAATGTTTTTTCCTTCAAACGTGGTTATATAAAGCCATACACTCATGTACCTCCTATATGAAAAACGGAATAAAAATCAGAACGTGAGCAACACTTGCAGTCCGGCAATTCTCTTCTCCTCTCTTCCTTGTTCTTCTTCTTCTACATGAAATTTTTATAACACGTTATCAACACGATAACGATCTCTACCCGAGCAATGAAAATGAAAAGAAAAAGGATGAAGAAAACCAGAAAAAAACCGGAGCAGAAAAATCATGAAACCCACTATACGTCACCTTCCCCACACTTACGGTTACTGTTCATGTGTATGAGCTCCCGACTGCCGTTCGTCTCACCGCCACCGCCAGCTCTTCCGCCACGCCGTTGCCGACCAGACAATGCTTCCCCTGTCCGCCGCCACTGCACGACGCGCCTCCAGGGGAGGAAGACCCGACGAGGCGACCCATCGGATCCGACTCGCCCGCGCCACTTCCTGCCTCCAGCGACGCCGACCAGCTGCCGCACCGCCGCGCTCCTCCCGCCCGGTCATCGCCCCATGAAGGCATGAAGCAGCGCCGCCTTTTTCCTCTCCTCCCTGTCGCCGCCGACGACGGGCCAGCAGCCCGCGTCTTTGCTCGCCGCCGCCTGCAGGACACCACCGCCCCTCCTGCACACCGAGCACAGCCGCCTCATTGCCGCCTTCTACCTCGCGCCGTTCGCCCTCCTGCACCGCCCTCGCCACCAAGCTGTGAAGTGCCCACGAGGTTGAAGACAACCCGTGTGGGTCGACCCGGGTGTGTAACGGGTCCGTCGTCCTGGGTCGGGTTGACCCGTGTGGGCATGGACCTGACCACTTGGGCTTGGACCTGGCGCATGGGCTGGCTGGCAGGCTCAGGTCCTTGCACGGGCCTGGGCTTGGCACTGTGCAAGGGCCTGGACTGCATTATTCAAGACCCAGCCCGGAAAGTAAAAAAAAAAGAGAAAAAAATATAATTCTGGTAAATATATATTCAGGGAAAATATAATTTGAGAAAATAATAATGAAAATAATTATGAAAACAAAATTATCAAAATATATATACCGGAATAGTAACCGGGTATTAATATGATATATTATATATTATTGCTGAAAGATTTATCGAGTAAGTATATTTTATATTTTTATTTAAATTATGATTGGGCTATTAAAAGGCCCATGTATTAGTATGATATATTATATTGCTGAAAGATTTATCGAGTAAGTATATTTTTTTTTTACATTTTTATTATGATTGGGCTATTAAAAAGGCTCATGTATTAATATGATATATTATATATTATTGCTGAAAGATTTATCGAGTAAACATAATTTATATTTTTATTTAAATTATGATTGGGCTATTAAAAGACCCATGTATTAGTATGATATAATATATTGCTGAAAGATTTATCGAGTAAGCATATTTTTTTTACATTTTTATTATGATTGGGCGGCCCATATTTATTTATTTAATTTAATTATGTCTTTTATTTATTTAATTTTTAGAATTATGTTAATATTACAATATTTGTATCCGAGGCCCTTAAAATTTCTGGAAGAAATTTATCATGGGCATTAAAATATGGAAATGTATTTAAATGATAATAGTCTGGAAGACTCAATAAAAGGAAAATGGCAAAGACCGGATGTTTTACAGCCGGAAGATCCTGCAGATCCTTTAAAGAAAACTGAAGAAAAACATAAACCGCCAGACGATGGATATTATATGACCACCAGAAGATGGATATGACCAGAAAATTTATACTGTATTTATCTTGCTTACCCTGAAGGTGCAAGTAAATATATATTAAATAATTTTTATTTTATTGTTAATTGTTATATTTTATTACATTATATTTTACAGTATGTTATAATTGTTAATTTTTAACGTGGACGTGAAATTATTGTTGACTCGAGTATTTTTCCTGGAGACAATGCAATGACGTATTCCGTATTGAATAAACGGAAATTATATGAAGCGCCACGACCCTTATTTACCAAACACAGTAAACACGTGCCGAAACTATTCTTATCGATAGAACAGACAGTACATCGCAGTCAAAGTACTACACAGTAAATCCAAATACAGCAAAAGATCCAAGACATCATCTGTCACCTACACTCGGGGACCATTATTCAAACCACACACGCTAGCTCAACAGCAGCAGCAGGAAGTATAAACAGCATTATAAGCATCATAGGAAAGCAGCAACACAACAACATGTATATAACACAGCAGCGAAAGACTTATATGCACATGCAACAGAGGTATGGATCCGGAGTCAGGTGGAGAAGAAAGCAGCAGCCATCGAACGTCGTACCTGAACTACGAAACAACTTAACCTACGGGATGAAACCCCGCAGGCGAGGGGTGAGTCCGAAGTGCTCACCGACGAAGGATAAACAGTGATATGCAAGCAACCATAATACTGTAAAGAAAACACAGGCAAGCAATAGCACAACTCAAACAAGACTGAGCCAAGACCAAATATTATCTTATTATTATTTCCAATTTTATCTTCTGAGCCCCATCACTGGACAAGCTAGGGTCGTACCAGGTTATCAATTAATTCCGGATGCCAGGCCAAAGGGAACTATACCAAATCTTACCATACCAGGACCACGTCCCAAAATATCATACCATACCAGGTTCAACAACCCAAAATTACCATACCGGGTTCAACAACCCAAAATTACCATACCAGGTTCAACAACCCAAAATTACCATACCAGGTTCAACAACCCAAAATTACCAAACCGGGATCAACATTCCAAAATAACCATACCAGGATCAACATCCCAAAATAACCATACCGGGTTCAACAACTTAAAGAACAATCGGGATCAACATCCCCAAACCAAGTAACTGACCATAGCATCCCAAAATTAATTTTCAAACCATCGGGTCGTACCACTACTTTCCACATGACAATTATATCATCATCTCAAATTCAATTTCCAATTTCCATTTCCAATTTCCATTATCCTTTTCTCAATTATCCACAGTCAATAGTTCAACATCAATCTCAGCACAATATCCACAGAATCAATAACACAGTCCAACAATCACCACAACAATAACCACAACAGTCAAATATCCAACAATGACCATCTCAGCAATTCAATCAAACAACAAAGCACACAAAGTATTATAGGAACATATCAAGGGTTTCCATCCTCACCTTAGTCGATTATCATTATGGAAATGTCCAACAGATTCCAAGTCCGGTTCCTCAGCAAACTGCTAGTTACCAACTCCTATATCAATCAAATAATATGCACACATAAGGTGATATGCAAATGCCATGCTAATACCTTGTACCGAAAAATAAATACTGACTCGTCTCGGTTACTTCCCCGGGTCAATTTCTCTATTATCATCATAATTCACCATTTATTATCCATGTGTCAAAATACCATACTATACTTATATCCGGATATTATTTTGGTATTTTATTACCTTGATAATACCCTTTCCAAAATTACTTTCTCAAAATAATTATTATATACCATATATATTATTTTCCCAAAATCATATTTTCCAAAAATATAAGCCTTATTATCATTATTTTTCCATTTAATTCCCTTTTTCCAGATTTAATTCTTATTACTCTTTCTTTCTTTTTTTTTAAAAAAAACTGGGCTAGTCCAACCCAAGTGAACCAACCCAAGAAAATCAACCCAGGTCTAAGCCCAGACCAAGAAACAGGCCCGAGCCAAGCTTGGCCCAGCACCCGTGCAGCCCAGAGCTCAGACCCAAGTCGCGACCCAACCACGAAACGGGTCAAGTCCCACGCAACCGGGTCGAGTCCACCTCCAAGCGAGTCTGCTCACCTTAGAGATGCAGCGGCGCGAGGCGACGGGCACGGCGCGACGGGGACGACGAGCGACAAAGCGAGGGTGGCGTGAGGGGAGGAGACCGACGCGGCGGGGTCGCGAAGGAGGACGAAGGCGGGGGTCTGCTCGGGTCGTCGGTGCACAGGCGGCGAGGAAGTGAGGCTCCTGTCGGCGTCGGCGGGTGGCGAGCGAGGGAGAAAGGAGAGGAGAGGAGAAGGGAGATGGTAGTGATGGCTCGGGCGACTCGGGCAGTGGTGGTTGCAGGTGGTGGTTGGTGGCGTGTGGTGTCGGTGGAGAAAAGGAAGAAAAAGAAGAGAGGAAGAGGGGTGATGACGTGGCGTGTGTGGGTTGTTTAGTGTTTTCTTTTTATTTTTCTTTTTTCTGGTTTGTGAAGAGGGGAGAGTACTGGGTTTTTGCAGAAATGCAGGAAAGAGAGCTGAAGCTGTGAGTGTTTACAGGAAGAAGAAGAGGTGGTGTGGTGCACTGGAAGCTGATGAAGACACAGTTAAATAGGCAGCTAAAACACTGGCAGTTCACAGGCTTAACAAGAGAAGGCGGCTGATAATTGAGCTTCTCAATTATGTAGCACTGTGCAGGATGTGAAGTTTGACCCGCCTGGACCAGAATATATCCAGTATACCCCTTACCTTTATTTCTGGTCCGTTGACTTGAGGATAAACCCGACTTTTCTGAAGATTCCTGGACCCGAAAAATTCCAACTCCAGTCCATAAAATTCGCAGAAAAATCCCAAACGTGGAACAAGGCTCGGTTTCGGAATCCAATGCTCGAATTACCACAAATTAATTACCCAAGATTAATTTTAATGGTAAATTACTGTAAAATAACTTAAACAGTCCCAGGTAAAAATAAGAAATATATGAAAAGTATAATCTCAAAAGAGAAATACGCTCCATAAGAGCATGGGTTTTTAATGAGCTCTTGAAGAGCACCATTTCTCCTACCCAAAATGCAACAGCATTCAAGGGGGAGTGGAAAACTGTATATGAATATTGTTGCATCTACCTATATTATACCCCTACAGACTATACCCCTACAGCAGATGAATAAACTGTGAAGAACACAAGCTTAACTATGATCTAGAAGATTATATGTTTACGCTCTGGAAGAGCATAAACTCCTGAAGAGTACAAAATATTCTTGTTTACAGTAATAAAAGAAATTGTTATGGATCCCGTTGGATTGACTCTGCTCTATTCCCTGAAGCGAATAAGACAATATAATTAATTGTATCTATGGCCCTGGATGAGATTATAATGGCAAAGGGAAAGCATGCATATTATTATTGCATAATGGATCCATAACTGGAGAACATTCACATAGAGGAATTGTTCTAATACATAAAGTTGAAATAATTATTTTTACCAAAAAAAAAGTTGAAGTAATTATTTATCTGTTGGGTACAACATTAACTCTAAAACTCTGAGCCTCACTATTAATGTTGACCCTAACACTGTCGTTCTAGGAGAACCACATACCACCCATGTTATTTTTCCCAAGTATCTCAAACCGATTTGTTGGAGGAAAACGGAGAGGAATTACCCCATGGTTCTCTTCAGCTTGCCACAAGGTCTCAATAATCAATACCATGTTAGGTTTATACTGATTCTTCAGATCCCTTAAGGTACGCACAAAATCTTGGGACCTTCTGGCTACACCCCTGCAATTCCATAGTAGAAGTCCTACCTTAGGCCATGTAGGTGGTAACCCAGACACCCTTGGGACACTCCGAGCCATCATAGAAACTTGATAATAGCTGCTTTGATTTAATATTTGACAAGTAGGCTCTAGCTGGAATTCCTGCATTCTATCTGATATGAAAAACATAATAGAGTTAGCCGAGCCATATAAGGAAGCCTTTAGATTGCTTTGGTCCTCTAGGAAGAAAGTCTCTTCCATAGGAGTCACAAAGAACCTAGATGAGTAAAGCTCGTCAACAAAAACTAAACGAGGAATTCTTGCGAGTTCACTCGGCAGTTCCTCCTGCTACTCATTCCCCATGCTATAGGCTAGTCTATTCCTCCTTCCTAGAGAGGCACCCTCAACAAAGAAAACGGTAAAGTGGGAAGGCATGTTTTATCTTGTCAATGTTTTTCTGTATGTTTCCATCACATATCTCCCCCCCTTCTTATTGCCTGAGCTTAGACAGCTAGGTGATAATTTTCATATAGGATTAAAGTGTTTTTTGGTCCCTCTGTAAGGCCTCAAAGTTGGATTTCATCCTCGTGTAGGTTTTTGGCCTCTTTTCATCCCTCCGTTCGACCTGTTTGGTTCGTTCGGCCAGAATCCGGCGAAAATCGCTGACGTGGCATATTTTCCGGTGCCACATCAGATTTTTGGGTCCCACATGTCAGGAAAAATCCAAAACCAAACCAAAATCCACCCCGACCGGTTCTACCCACCCGAGTGACCCTGAACCTAAATTACAATTTTTTAATGTAATTTTTTATATAATCTAAATCTAATTAATTTATATTAATCGAAATTTAATTCTTATTATTCCCACCAAAAAAATTAATTTATATGAACTTCACGAGCATACAATTTTTTAATGTAATTTTTTATATAATCTAAATCTAATTAACTTATATTATTACTGGTATGCTTTATTATTAATATAAATTTAATTAATAAATTTCCATATTATTATGGGATGTTAACAAAAAAATTGACCATGCTCCACCCAACCCGTTTCTTCCACCCGAACAACCCTGAACCCTTTTATTAATAGTTTGCACTTCAGAATTTTTTCCCCAAATATAATTTTTTTGACACATTGTAATTTTTTACGTATTACCCAAATTAAATTAAAAAATATAATTACTCTTAAATCTTAAATATTAAACTAAATCCCTAAATTTCCTTCACGCAGGTCTCATCTCCTCTCCTTCACGCAGCCATTGCCGCCGTCATGAATCCCACTGGAGTCTTCAACTGCCACGGGAGGAGGGAGCAGCAACCACAAGGTCGCCATCGCAAGGCCGCTTCCGGAGGAGCTGACCACGGCTACCACGAAAAGCCGCCTCTCGAGGATGGAAGCCTGAAGGCTTCGTTACTCACGACGCGCCGGGGAAGACGATCTCCACGGAGTAGACGCGGCCGCCAAGGGAGATCCGAGCAGGAGCAGGAGCAGCGAGTCACGAAACCCACCGCTCCGACCATCGCCACTGTCTCCTCGCCTCGGGCCGCGAGGCACAACCCACACAGGAGCCGAAGCCATCGCGACCACCGCGGGAGACCAGCCACGAAGGCGCCGCACTGGACAGGGCTAGTTGCAGCGACCACCGCGCAAGACCAGCCTCAAGCCATTTAATTGTAAATGTGTTAATCGAGTTCTTGGTTGGATTGATTGTGGATTCGTTGTTGTGGCGATTTGGTTTGGTATTTGTTGGAGCAGACAAAGGGGTAGGGGTCACGAAGGTGGCGGAGAAGACGATGGAAGAGGGCTAAAACGGGGTTGTGATAATGAGAAAGCCGTGGGATTTGGGTGGTTGTTTGAAGAGGAGGGTGGAGGGTGGTGGTGGTCGTCGTCGGTGCCATTTGTGGGGGTGGGGGTTTTGGTCCCCGTTGTTCTTTGGACAAATACTATTTTTTTATTTTTCTATTATTATTAAAATCAAGATAGTTTAAATAGAAATTTTTGGAAATTAGCATTTGAAAAATATAAATGGTTAAAATAATAAATCCAAATGAGATGTATTTATTTAAATCCAAGTAAGATTTCTAAAAATTAAATTTGGCTCATTTTAAATAAAAAAATTAAAAATAACAGATGGGAAAAAATAAAAGAGGAAAAGAAATTTTTTGATAAAAATTACGTGAAAGGGTAAAAAGAATCAAACCAGGAATTAAAATAAGGTTTTTATATATTAAATTTTGGGAAAAAAGAATAAAAAAATCCACCCAAGTTGGTCAATGGGGTAGGCGAATGGGTCCGGTAGAGCTGGTTCGGTTTTTGGGTTAACCCTGACATGTGGGCTCCACAAAGCTAATGTGGCGGCGAAAAATTTGCCAAATCAGCAATTTTCGCCGGAATTCGGCCGGACTGACCAAAAGGGATGAACGGAGGGATGAAATAAGGCCAAAATCCTATACAAGGATGAATTCCAGCTTTGAGGCCTTACACAGGGACCAAAAAACGCTTTAATCCTTTTCATATATGGACCCTCTTTTTATCTCCGAAAAGATCCAGAAGATTTCTCGGTAATTTGCATTATTTTTCAGAAAATTCCAAAGCTTTCCAATCCTCGAGGATTTGCTTTTGGAAATCTTTGCCACTACATTAATTATTGCTCGATAATTCTGATCTTTTTCGACATGAGTGGCAGAAATAAGCCTAAAATTGGCACATATATTGCTAGCCTGAAGCTAGCAGTTGAGTAATTGAAACTTAACATATCCAGCCAGAAGCTGGAATGCACTAGCCTGGAGCTAGCAATTTTAAGTGTTTAAATACACAGTTTGCACAGTCCGAAGCTGTGATCAACTAGAAGTTGATTATTGGATATCTTGTTTGGCATGACCGGTTGGGCCATCCCGGATCAATAATGATGCACGAAATTTATTTGGTTATTCATTGAAAAACCAGAAGTTTTTACAATCAATGAATTTCCATGAGTTTGTTTGCTGTGAAAATTAATTGCTCGGCCTTCCTAAGATGAGGTTGGCCTAGAATCACCAGTAATTTTGGGAATAATTCAGGGACATGTACGCGGACTAATAAATCCGCCGTGTTGACCATCTAGGTAATTTTTACGATGCATCGACTAGATGGTCTATTGCGTGCAAGTTGGCATTGTGCGCACTTATTTTAATTATTAAGCCACTTGCGGGTACACATCCCTAATTATGTTATAAGACTATATGTCTAGATAATACTGGTATATTTCTTCAATGGATAATGTATATCATTGGCAATAAATCCAAACAGTTCTGGGTGAATATCTCCAATTGATTGCAGGACCATTGTTGATGGTATTTTAGAAAATGGTATTTTACATGCAGCAGTACTTATGTGCATCAAGCCAACAAGTTATCATAAAATCTCCCTATTTAATTGGATCATGGTCACGAACCTAGTAACTCCCATCTTCGGACCATTTATTGTAAAGTATATGTATATAATGCTCCACCACAGCATATTTGGTCCTTAAAGAAGACTGAGAATATATGTTGAGTATGTTGGGTATGTTGGTTATTAATATAATAAAAGAGTTTACCCAATATAAGGGGGAGGAAATAAGCAGCTGGATCAAGAGTAAGAGTTTATCAAAATACATATCAATGTATGATTCTTGATCCTCAAACAAAATAGAGTGAACCTGAAGTTCAAAAGATGATTCATTTGCAGGAAATTGATATGCAATTGCTAGACACATTTAAAAAATGTGACCAAATTTTATATACCAGCTGCATATGGTCCTGTTCAAATTGAGGTTCCTGAAGAACAATTATTGTATGCAAATGAATCTAAAGTGCGCCAGAAGCGTAGAATATGCTCGGTTCCAAAGAAAACTTCTCGATAGAGAAAAAAGGAGCAAAGATATCAGATGGCCCCAATAAGAAAGTGAGACCTCCAGTAGAGGTTCAAATTAAAAGTCCTCAAGAAGAGGTTGGTTTTTCTGACACAATAGATAAAGTTCCAGAAGTAACTCAAGTACCTAAAATAAGTAAAAATAATGAGATGTCAATTATAGTGTCAGGAATATGATGGAACCGACGTGAAATAACCGTCAACGGAATATTTGTTTTATAGCGCTAAATATTGTGAAAGAAAATGAGGATCATGAACCTACATCTTTTGATGAATGTAGGCGCAGAATGATTGGCTAAAAAATAGAGAAATATAATTAAGACTGTGTTAGACTCGCTTGTGAAGCGAGGAATTTCTCGGACCTGTAGTCCGTACAACAGTGGTATAAAACCGGTTGATTATAAAAGGTGTTTGCGCGAAAAAGGGGGAAATAGTGAAATATAAAGCACAGTTTATCGCACAAAGCACGGCTTGTCGCATGTCGCACAAGGTTTTGCTCTACAACCTGGTATTTAATTATGAGGAGATAAACTCCCCTGTGGTGGATGCAATTATTTTAAGTGTTTAATAAGTCTGGCAACATATGAAGATATATGAAAGAATTAGAAATGCATCAAATGAATGCTATTACAGCCTATATTTATATGGATCCATAAGTCATGACATATGCATGAGAATCCCTGAAGGATTCAAGTTGCTTGAAGCAACTAATTTCCGGGAATATACAAAATTTAAGCTAAATTGATCTTTACATGGTTTTTAAACCATTTTGAGTATGTATAGAATAAAGTACATGCATGAATTTATTATTGCTTATGTTGATAATTCATATATATATGTATTTTTTGTGATTTAAATATTGTTGGAACTCCTGAAGAAGCTTCTAAATGCCTTGCTATGTTTCAAGAAAGGTTTTGAGTTGAAAAATCTCATCAAAGAATTAGATTGGTCCTGGAGTATCCTGTGAAAGTGCGATTTATATTGCTAGTAACATGAAGCCTGAAGTTTTTGACTTGAGCCTATTGGCAAGATACAATTTTGCTCTTATCTTCGGGGTATAACAGATGTGGTATTGTGTTAACCCTGTAAACCCGAAGAAAATATGATTGGTTTTGCAGATGCAGGTTCTTTTATTTGATCCACATAAGGCACAAACGGACATCTGCTACAACTTTACACTTGAAATTGCTATGTCATCGGGACTACAAAAGCAAGATGGCAAGGAAGATGCTCAAATAACAAATTATGAAGATAATGCTGCTTACATTGTCCAATTAAAGTAGTGATGTATCAAAAGTGATAGGACAAAGCACACGTCACCAGAAGTTGACAAGGATGATTGACATGCAACAGTATCAAGAAATCAAGAGAGGCCATAATGAGGGGGAGTAGAATATGCACTGCACTCTTTTTCCCTTCACCAAGTTTTTATCCCACTGGGTTTTTCTTGGTAAGGTTTTTAACGAGGCAGTAATACCAAAAGCGTATTCTACACTACAATGACATTTAAGGAGGAGTGTTATAAAACAGTGAATGTCAACTACCCCAAAAATATTTTTTCCTTCAAACGTGGCTATATAAAGCCATACACTCATGTACCTCCTATGATAAAAAACGGAATAAAAACCAGAACGTGAGCAGCACTTGCAGTCCGGCAATTCTCTTCTCCTCTCTTCCTTGTTCTTCTTCTTTTACATTAAATTTTTATAACACAGTCTAATGGAACAATTTTTATATTTTAGTCATAATACATCTTTAAAGGAACAAATTAATGAATTAGTCTCTTCAGTTTGGTCACATTAGCTTGGCTTTGTTGTAGTGCACCATCATTTGTTTTGGGTGGAAAATGTAAAAAATATCCTTAATAAAAAACAGAAACTAAAGCCTTGTCACACGAAAAGCACCACTTTCATAGTTTCATTTTTGTAGAAAGGAGGGTGAAACTCTCCCCATGGTTTTATAAAGTTTGTCAGCAACCCGCTCAAGGCTCAAGGTAAAACTCTAAACAAAACCTATCCTTGCAACCTTAGCAAGCCAAATCTCCTATTGTATTTCATTGCCTGGTTGGACTTGGAGAGCTCATCAATTACCTAAAGCCACAAGCAAAAGAAGAAACAAAATTGTATTTGTAGCTACCGTGTGAATTTGCAGATTAATGTCGCACTTTTGCTTTTTAAAAATTTTCACGGTGATTGACATTGTGATAACTGATGATTCATTGGGGGAAAGAAAGTAAGGAAGACAGACACAAGCCTTTTGTGTAATTAGGACTTATTGGACCCTAGAGTGTGACATGCTTTTAATTATTATGGGCTGGGCTAAAATCATGTGAGATGTAAACCCAAAAATTCAGTACTTGCAGCATAACTGTAAATATAACTGCCAATATATCCTTTCCCGCCAAAGAGCTCTTCTGATATTACCATAACAACCTTGCCTCTTTCTCTGATTTGTTCATTCCTTCTTGGCAGAGTAACCGTAAATCTAACTGCCATTATCCTTTCCCGCCCAGCACCTCCTCCTGGTATATATACGATGACCATCATAAGCTTAGCCCTTAGCTACTCTACTCCTACCTGATTACTTCATTCCTTCTTGATTTCAACAATGGATACCCTATCTTCTTCTCCTTCACATGAGGACCCCAATCAACACCCTTTTGCTACTGAGCTAAAGCAGTTGCTCGATTCCGTGAAGATTGACTTGAAAAAATATGCTGTCAGGTTCATGATTCTTGCTTTCGAGGATGGTTTCTCTTTCTTCCATTTCTTTTTTTCTTTTGGGATTTAGTCAAAAACAAACCTTGAAGGATGGTTGCTAAGCTTCTGGTTATCTCTGGTGTGACCATCTTTGTATAATTCAGAGACAAGAATAGGATCTTGGGATTAAATGCTCATCAGGAATAGTCAGTTATTTAGAGATATCAGTTGTCTAATTGTCTCATTCCTTTCTCACACAGTTACTGCTATCTTTTCTGTTTCCATTGACTATATAGGTTCACATCTTTGCAGTACTGTTCCATTTCTCTTCGTGATGAGCAAGCTATATCGTTTTTCCTCTATATTTTGATTTCTTGAGAACAAAATTTCTTATTTTGCACCTTTTATAATAAAAAGCCATGATGCTTTGCTGGTCACAATCATTCACTTAATCTCTGGATGAATGCCTGTCTATATTGTTTCTTAATCTCTCTTGATTTGTAGTTTTCTTTCAGAGTTGATTATGATCACCCCATTGATCTATATTACAAGGATGCTCTTACTAGTCTTTATGAAGTTCCAATAAGAAGGGAAGATGTTCCCATTGCTTTTCTACCAAAGGAGGCTTTTTACTGTAATGATAACGAGATTAGGACTCTTGCTGCCAATCAATATAATGGTCAGCTTTGTGCGTTATACTACCAAGTAGAAAGATATCAGATATATGGGTCAGTATTATGCTTTTTCGTGTTTAATCTTAAGGACTAAATTTTTCTTTCACAGAACCAGGAAAATTCCTTGCTTTCGTGAAGTGTGACTGCTGCTATGAACTTCTTTGGTATCTGTCTGGGTGTGTACATGGACTACCAATTGATGTTAAAGATTCTTTTGTGGAGCTGGAGATTGCACGACATCTACTGAACAAGGCATGGTGGGTAACGTCTAAGAGACCATCTGACAAAGTGAACATCTTATGTGCCTGGGGAGAGGTTGATTTAAGGAACGCTATCTTTGCTGCAAAGGTTGAACTAAGGAAAGGTAGTTTGTTCAGCCTTCTTTCTGTTTAATTACTAGCAGAACCTCATAAATGCGTGCATTTTTATTTGTTGCATGAAATAAATTTAAGCTTTTTGAAATTCTGCAGAACCTTACTATGACAATGCTAGGCATTACTATGCTCAAGCGCTGCCAATTTTGGTAGAATTGGTTGGAGAAGGAAATCAGCGGGTTGGGGATGTGTATCCATCAATGTTTAATTACGGAATCTTATCATTTGAGTTACTGCTTTTATGTAATGTTCTTCATTTTCTTCCACCAATGTTTGTCAAAGTGAATCCTGAATTCTGACTTCAGAAATGCCAAACTAGCCATCTGTTGTGATATTTGTGACCAGAGAGACTCAGCTATCAGCCATTATGAGAAAGCTCTCGCACTCTATCAGCCTCTACTGCATCTGCCTGCAAATGAAGCTGGAAGCTCGTCAAATGCCCAAAAGAGATTTCAATCCCCTGACAGTGAGCTCGCTAACATCATACGCATGTTGCAAGATAAGGTAATTTGTCACTGTAGATTTAATTTGTCTGCGAAGCAACCAATTTTAAGGCAGAGATTCATTTATGTTCATTTCTATGCAGCGTGATCGACTAAGGAAGCTTCATTCAGATGCTGAGCAGGCTACCAATCCATCGATGACTCATGACTAGTCAACAGATTTAGAACAACATCTGAAATGCAAAATAAGGACAATGAATCCATGAACTGAACTCTCTCTGAAAAATGTCCTTTCAATTGTAATCTCAGTAGCTCGGTGGTTTGCGTTAAGAAACCTGAAGTGACAATGTCTGTCCCCTGAAGCCTCTTGAAACTTGTTTTCTCCAATTTGAAGATCAGTTACGTATCTCATTTTTCTTCTTGCTGAATGATATTGGAACAAGTCATGTCAAAATCTTATGAGGAATCAACGTTTCTACATACATTTCACTGTCTTGTGAATTTTCAATATATTCCTTCATAATAAACTGGATGCTCAAGGAAAAGAACAGATTAATCAGCTGAAATGCAGTAGCCCCAGAGCTAGTATCATCAATGAAAATCTCATGTTTGATACACTAGAAAGGAGGTTTTCATAATTTCCAAACCAATTATCTTGAACAGGAAAGAGCATTCTTCTCAAGCATTGCACAATCAACGCCACACATGTAAACAATGTTGCCTTGATATCATACTTGGGATGTTATCAGGATCTGTACCATATTTTGCCCTCAGAAGCTTAACCCACAAAGCATCACTTCGAAAATCGTTCTTTTTTTTTTTATATATATTTTTTGCAGTACAATATAGTAATAACTTGATAACTGATATGAATATGATTGCACACAGACTTGAACACTAGCCACTTGTGTTGTGTTAGTTGTGTATTTAGGAGTTTTCTAAGGTATGATTTGGGCCAGACTAATCAGCATTCTCCTAATTGTCATGGCCGGCTGGGCAACCCAAAGAATTCAACATTTGCAGTGTAACTGCAAATATAACTGCCAATATCCTTTCCCGCCAAAGAGTTTGATATGACCATAACAATTAACAACCTTGCCTCTTTCTCATGCCTTGATTTGATTGGTTCGTTCCTTTTTGCCATTATAACCGTAAATGTAACCGCCCACATCCTTTCCCGCCCATCACCTCTTCCTCGCATATATATACACGCCCATCATAAGCTTAGCCCTTAATTACTCATTCCTGATAATTACTCCATTCCTTCTTGATTTCAACATTGGATTCCTCCTTTTCCTCAAAGAAAACAATGCTTTCTTCTTCTTCTTCTTCACACGAGGGCTCTAGTAAGCTGAAACGCCCTTCTGCTATTGAGCTGAAGGCGATGAGAGATGCTTCCAGGTTCAGGGTTACTTTTGCTTTCGAGGATGGTTTCTTCTTTCTTGCTGTTATGTATTTTGGTTTTGGCCAAAAATAAACCTTGTAGCTAGTACCCTCTGCTTTCTTCAGTTACCATCCTTTCTATCACTTAATCTGTGCATGTCTGCGTATATTGTTAATTCCAGGAGCTGTTATCTTCTGTATCTAATTAGATGTATTGTTTTCTCTCAGAGTCACTTTGTTCATTGAGTGCAAGAAGGCTCTTTGTTGGCTGTATGAAGTTCCAGTTAAAGTGGAAGACGATCCAATTGCTTTTCTGCCAAAGGAGGCTGACTACTATGAAGATGACAAGATTATGACTCTTGCTGCCAGTCAATATAATGGTCAGTTCTTTGTTTTTCTTTTTAATTTTACGATTTCTAGATCTTTTCTTTTTTTCTTTAATTTTATTCCCTTGACATGATATCAGTTTTCTCTCTGTTACCCCAGTTTGCTAAATGAAATGTGAAAAGTTTCCTTGTACTTTTATAGAATCTGTACGTGTAAAGTAGTGATTCTTTCTTCTTGTGCCATGTGAACTCACAAGTTTATGAAAATTTAAGATGTGACATTGGAAAGGTTTTTGCTGCCTAATCTCATGGACTAATTTGCATTACAGTTTCATCAAAATCATTTTCCTGTAATTTGGAACTATGCACTTCTGTCACATCTTGCAAATTCAGTTTTTGTATATAGTTAATGAAGGTTTGTTTCGGATTTTCATTAAGGATATCTGTTATTGGTATAGATAAGATCTAGAAAGTGGTCAATTCAGTTTAATTTGGCAGCAAAAATGTGTGCCCATCATACTTCAATGATTTGGTAATTTTTGTTTTCTTTTGACAGAATCATCAGGACTAGTCCTTGCTCTCTTGAAGTCTGCCTGCTGCTTCCAAATTCTTAGGCATCTGCTACCTTTTATAATACGAGGTGATACAAAATTTTCTGAACCGAAGCTGGATATTGCGAGGGGGATACTGGAAAAAGCATGGGAAGTTGCGGTAAAGAATCCAGGTGACTCGCTTGACAAAGTGAACATCTTATGTGCTGCATCAGAGGTTGCTTTAAGGAAAAGTATCATATATGCTACAGAAGGTGTTGAATCAATTGGGAAAGGTAATTGTCCTGGTCTTCTCTAAATTTTCTAGTACAAATCCCATTTTACTAAATTCTTCGTAATAAATTTAGTATTATTCAATTTCTGCAGAATTTTATGAAGATAGGCACAGAAGGAACTCAGCGGATTGCAGATATGTGTCCATCAAATGTTTAATCTAATTTGGACTAACAAGGTTGCATGATATGAATCTAATCACTTGAGTTACTGCGTTTATTTACTGTTCCTCATTTTTTTCCTTGTTTGTCAAAGTGAATCCTGAATTCTGACTTCAGAAATGCGAAAATAGCCATCTGTTATGATTTTTGTGATCAAAGAGACTCAGCTGTCAGCCACTATGAGGATGCTCTCTTACTCTATCGGGCTCGACTGGAGCTACTTCCAGATGGAAGAGAAAAGGACAAGCTGAATAACATCATACACATACTGCAAGCAAAGGCAAGTGTGACTTTAGAGATTTATTTTATCTGTGAAGCGACAGATTTTTAAACTGGGAATTTATCTGAGTTCGTTGCTTTGCAGCTTGATTCGCCAAGGGAGCTTCGTCCAAATCCTGTGCAGTCTACTACCACCCCACTGATGCCTGCGTCTGCTCCTGGTCTACTTCATGATGAGGCTTCCATTGCGATGGCAAATGCAGCGAATCCAGGAGAAAAGGAAGAGTAGTGTCAACATCTGAAGAAGCAAAATAAGGACAAGGAATCAATGAACTGGACTCTCACTGAAAATGTCCACTCAATTGTAATCTCAGTAGCTCAGTATTTGCATTAAGAAACCTAAAGTGATAATGTCTGTCCCCAGAAACATCTTGAAACTTGTTTCTTGCCTCGTCAATCTGATACTGGCCCAGATTGTTATGATGAATCAACATTTCTACATGCATTTCTGTGCCTTGTGAAGTTCATTCAATATATTCCTCCTTAATAATGAAAGGGATGCAAATCAAGAGCAGACCGAACTGTTGATCAACACAGTGTCTGCCAGAAGAAAGATGAATGCTACTATGAGTTATTCTGCCAGAAAGTTACCGTGTGAAATGCAAAATGAAGAATTTTTTGTTGCCTTTATTATTAAGTAGCCGTGATCTTGCCATGTGTCTGCTCATCCATATCTCTCTAGTAAATTTTTTTTGATAACGGATATTTTAAAACCCTAATGGAAGGGAGTTTAATTGAAATCTATAGTTTTTTTTTTTTTTGAGGGCAATGGAAATCTATAGTTCAAATAGTTAAATTTGATATAATTTTTAATTCAGATGGTGCTTTGTTTTTCAAGAAGAGTTTAAGGGGGGTAAAATGTAATTGACCCCACTCTTCCCTTCCTTACAATTCCTTTTACGCATCCCTTCCGAAAATTGTACTACCTTTCACACCCATAGAAAACAATTCATGTTTACAAAACCATATAAGGGGGGAGGGAGACAGGATACGAGGAATTTTATCAATAACTTGAAAGCATTGTATCAAAGATGAAATAATCTACTTCTAGTATACCAAACATGATTTTTTTTTTTTTGATCGACACATGATTAACCCATTGATCAGAAAAAGAAGAAACATGAGTGAGTAACCTCCTCACTGGTAACTGATTATGGGTTAAGCATCTTTTTGATACCTCGAGTTTTGCATTTGTCCCGTTTGTATACCCAAGAGTTTTTGTGTCCCTTTTATATACCCCGAGTTTCAATTTTTGTCTCTTTTATGTACTTCGGGCAGCCCGGGCGATGACGTGGCCATCTGCCCGGGTCTACTTGACATGTGTCAGAGTTTTATTGGAACCACGTGGTAAAACAGTGGGGCCTACATATTTTTCCAGAATTTTAATTTTTAAAATTATTTTTTAATATTTTTAATTGAAATACCGACTGATTGGCCCGATTTTATTCTCGGTTCGCCCAATTCTAAGACAAAAGAAAGAACCCGTTTCTAGAAATTATAAGGAAGAAACACACTTAATAAAAAAATAAAAAAATAAAAAATTTGAAAAATCATTATTACCCATCTTCATTAAGAAAAGAAAGTAACTTGTATTTCCCATCTTCATTAAGAAAAGAAAATAAAAAAATCAGAACTCATCTTACAAATGATAAGGGAGAAACACACTTAATAAACTGGCGAAATCATTCCCTCCTACCTTAAGAATCTAACCAAAAAAAATCTTCCTCTAAAATACAAAATTCCTTCTGTCATCGTCTTCTTTCCAAACACAAAAATCATTAATACCCAAAACAAACACACAAAATCAAGAAAATCATTAACACCCATATGCTCCGCCTCTCTCTCCACCCTCCTTTCCGTACCCGCCTCCTCGTCTTCCCCATCTCCTCCCAGCTCTGCCCCACCCTTGCCTTCCTCCGCTCCCTCGGCTTCGCCCCCGATTCCCAGTCCTCCCTCCTCCTTGTCTACGACGTGGAGCACAGCCTCCTCCACAAGATCCACTTCTTGCAAGGGCTGGGCTTCTCCAAGGAGGAGGTGAAAATGGTGGTGGTGATGTCGCCAACCCCCCTCAGTCTCAGCTATAGCGTGGTGGGGAATTTGAGGGCCAAGGCAGATTACTTCCTTGGTCAATTGAAAGGGGATTTGGAATAGCTCAATAGATTCTTCCACTTCTCTTTTAGTTTGGAACAAAAGATTAAGCCTAGGTGTTAAATGTTGCCCAATATGGTTTCAGGTTGCTGCTCTCCAAGAAGATGAAGAAGATTGGCAAATTTAGTTTCCAAAATATAAGTGTAGAGGAGGGCAGAACAGAATTGCAGATTTGGCAATTGTGCATGCTTCGTTTTAGATCAGGAGACTACAACCAAATTTACTTTTTAGTTCTTCATTCATTCTGTTTAATTGTTAAAAACTGGAAAAGCCACAGGAGAAATTTCAATAAGCTTGCAATACCATGGGTTGGTTACAGTATTTCTGGGTTTCAGTTTGAGTTTTTTTTTTTTGTTGGATATCATTTGAACTGATATATTCATTTTGGTGATGTTGGGTATACTGTCGGGGCACTTTTGGATTTTGAGCATGCCCTTTTCCTTGTAAATATTTTACCATTTCAGTAAAGTCCTCCGATTAGAATAAAAAAAAAAGATTGGCAAATTTAGATTGGGAGAAGGGGTTGTTTAAATTGATATGGGTGGGTTCTTTTTAACTTGAATCAAATTGGGTGAACCGGGATTAAAATCAGACGAACCAGCCGGTATTTCAATTAAAAGATTAGAACATAATTTTGAAAATTAAAATTCTGGAAATAGGTGGGTCTCACTGTTTTTACCACGAGGCGCTACCACAGAAGCCGGGAGCTTCACAACCATACGAAACCGCTCATGGTGAGTAAAGAAGGATCCACACTAAGTGGCAATCGGAACTCAAACCCCTTTTGCGATTTCATAAAGTTATGAAGACCGTAGCATTAATTGGACTATTGTCCTAAAGAATTTCAGAGAAGAGAAAAATTTAGAAAGACATGATGTATAAAACACACAGGATTTTATTAATGGAAGTTCTGATGCCCTCCAATGTTTACAAGGCTCCCTTATATAGATAGGGGCATACAGAAACAGACGAAAAAGGATGATGGATGATGATGACTCATCATTCCATTTACAACATACTTTAATAACACAACCTAAAAGATAAACGAAAGTGGGTGATGACTCATCCTCCCACTTATTACAGCACACTCATTACATTCTAATAATACAGCACACTTTAATACTTTATTTCCTGATTGGCTCCTCCGAATTGCAATCATGATACATGTCCGTCATGTCGCAATCATGGTCACTATCTGAGTCAGGGTCTCGAGATGACCTGTAAAATGCCGAGTCAAAGTTTGCAATGGGATCCTCGTCAGTTTGCGTGGACCTTGAGACAGTAGATGGAGATGGCGAGACAGAAGGCTGATGACAGAGCCATTGTGCCCATTTTGGAAGTTCAATGGGAACTGCTGGAGGAATATCAGCTGTGTGGCCTGCAACAGGTCTAGCAGGGGTGGAAACCAAGGAGGTTGAGGATATCTGAGTGTTCCCGAGGATTGTGAATCCATTGAGACTACAGAGAAAGTTTCTAGCTTCACTGGCTAGGCGGGGTACATCAGCAATAGTTCCTTCAATGGTTTTCAATTTGTGAACAACTGGTCGCGGGGTAATGGAGGAGTTATGTTGAACATATGGTCGATGAACGACCACATAAGCAACAATAGTCTCCCTTTGTGCAGAAGGGTGAGCGGCTTGAATTCGAGCAAGTTCTCTTCTCCACCAGGAGAGAGGAGCAAAAGTTTGGAGGAAGTACCAACATTTGGAGGTGTGGGCATTCCTATTCATGAGGTATCATAGTATCGGATATACAGGAATATGGATGAGAGTATAGTATAGAGTGGTGAGACACCAGAGGTAATAATATAAAGATATAGGCCATGGTATGGTACCTAAGCTTGGAATTTCATGGAGGGCGTATCAATTAGATAACGGGAAAGACCTAGGACATGAGATATATCACCAAGTGCTTCATGGACCAAGGTTTTGAAGTGAAAGAGGTGATTCCTAGCATAAATCTGGATATTATGTATGGTATTAGGTCTTCGAAGGATGGGTGGTATGACAGGTTTAGTGGCTGAGAGATTCAAGATGTCTTGAACCTCATTTTCAGGAGGAGATGTGTTTCGAACAGGGGTGGCCATGTAAATAAGAGGAATAACTTGGGGAACCTGAGAAGTTTGGATGATTGAGATAGTTTTTGGTCTGGAGAGTAGATCTGCAAGAACATTGTGTTGGCCTTTTATATGCTCCACATGGAAGTCATATTTTGCAAACCAGTCCTTCCAACGCAATAATTGTTTCTCAGCGAGGGACTTATTCTTGAAATCCAAAATTTTTGGGAAGGAGGATCCATCTGTATTTTGAAGTGATGTCCAATCAGATGGAACTCAAACTTCTTGATCCCATTTTTGACTGCCAAAATTTCCTTGTAAATGGTGTGGTAATGCTTTTCAGAGTCTTTGAATTGTCCACTAGCATGCCCACAAAGATGTTTCACGTTGTCAATTTCTTCAAGGAGAACAGCACCCCAATAATGGTCACTAGCATCAGTCTGAAGTATGCGTAGGCCCCTAGAGGGAATCTTCAAGGGTGGAGGATTCTGGGCTATTCGTTTCAACTGTTGGACAGCTGTCGTCTGTTCTTGACTCCATAGTGGAGGTGTCTTTTTCAGCATTTTTGATAAGGCCGAAATGTGGGTGGCTACCTTTGGGATAAAATTGCGAAGATAATTGATAATACCAAAAAACTGTTGGACTTCTTTAGGGGACAGGTGTTCATCTGGAAAAGTGAGCAATTCCTGTGCAATATGTGGTCCTGGACTATAGTGGCCTGATGAGATTTTCATGCCAAGAAAATCTACTTGAGGTTGTCCAATAAAGCTCTTCTTTTCCGACAGCGTGATGCCATATTTTTGGACAATAGCTTGAAAGTCTTCCAATAATGCTCAGTGGGATTCCTCATCTTTTGAAAAGAGGAGGATATCATCAATATACACCAAAGTACTGTGGAGTATTGGTGCAAATATTCTTGTCATTGCTTTCTGAAAAAGAGATGGGGCTACTTTCAAACCGAATGGCATGAATGTCCATTGATACTGAGCATCTGGAATACAAAAGGCTGTTTTTGGACGATCTTGAGGGTGGATACCAAGCTGCCAGAAACCTGCCTTGAGATCAAACTTGGAGAAGATGAAGGCTTCTTTGAGATGGACAAACAAATTTTCAATCTCCGGAATAGGAAACTTATCATCCCGTAGGAAATGATTGAGTGGCTTATAATCAATAACAAGCCTCTTCTTCCCACGTAACTTTTCTGTGAGCTTTTCCACATAGAATGCTTGGCATGCCCATTCAGAGTTTGTGGGTTCAATCAGCTTTAAGGAGAGTAGTTGATTGCATTCTTCTCTTGCAAGTGCCAAATCAGAAGGAGTCATACCAGGATGACTAGCTTTTGTTGGATTAACTTCTTCATTCTTCTTGAATGGCAAGGAGATGAAAAACTCCTTATTTTTCCATAAAGGAAAAGGATGATTGAAATCTGCATGAGAGTCAGCACAAGTTTTTAGAAGTAAATCACGAACCGCTTCAAAAGTTGTTGGGACTTGGGCCAAAGAATAGATCTTGATGATGTCTGTGTAAGGCTTAAAAAATCTTTTATACTTGAGTCCATTTGGCAAAATCTGAAGAGACTTGGCCTTTTGATAGATATCAAAACCAACCACTATATCCCGATCTGGAAGATGGGATCCAAGGATTTTTACCCAGACAACACATCCAGGAAAGAACTGGATTCCAACGTTTCGTTTTGTGATCAGATGGTTTGTAAAGACCTTTCCATTTGCAGCCCGAAAATGTTGCTCATGTTTAACCCAATAATGAGTTGGTAGGATTTCTGGATTCATGATACTCTTTTGGGCTCCTGTATCCGTAAAACCAATAGCTGAGATGGGCTTCTCATACTTATCTGGTAAAATGGACAAATTGACATGTGGACTGGTCAGAGCGGGCTGAGAGGGTCGGGCCATAAAGATTGGAATATCGTCCTCAGAGAAAGAGGATTCTGAGCCTGAAACTTCTTCATCTGTGACAGCAAGTGCAAAGATGGTTTCATGATTCATTTCTTCCTGCTCAGAGTAAAGGGATTCAACATCTCCATCAAAGTCGTTGAGATCAATCTGTTGAATCATTTTTGCCGACTTGGCTGGTTTGACTGGACAATTCTTTGCAAAGTGTCCTTTCTTTCCACAGATGTAACAACGATCAGTATTTTTCCCATTCTGAGTCTTCTTCTTGAAAAACCTATGGCGAACCTTTGTCATCCGAAAAGGTTTCCATTTTTTGAACTTTCCTTTGAACTGCCATTTGGGAAATCGATGAGATTGCTTCTTGCAGGAGCATTGTGTATCTTTGCGTTTTATCTTCAGGCTGGGATTTCTGCAAGGTACCTTCATGGTCAGGAATTTTGAAAAGTATTCCTGATTTTCACAGAGTGTTTCAACGGACTCGAGTACCAACTGATGAAGTACTCCAATCGTTGTTTGAGCAACATCAATTCTTTGTGTGGTGATTGCTCTACGAACCGAAGGTTAAAGCTCGTCTGGAAATGAGGTAAGATACGTCTGATTCAACGTATTCACAGACTTGTCATCTGTTACCAATCTCCAATAGTACTTCAGCATTCTTTGGTAATGGAAATCAAGATCCTTCTTCTTCATGGAACAACACTTCATCTGATAGAATTCAGATTCTTGGCGAGTCTTGAGTTTTGTTACGTCTCCAAGGAATGAGTAGTAGAAGTATGAAATGACCTCATCAGTATTCTTGGCAGTGTGAAAATTTGCATTTGATTAATCTTGCTTCTTATTGAACCATTCCTATAGTGTTCCAATGAATCTGGAGGTAAATTCCTTCAGGATAAGATAGAGAGACTGTCCTGTGACTGTCCGCTGGTTTTCAATCCATGCCCAAAATTCAGTAAATCGGGATTGCCATTTTGACGGTGGAATGTCGTCAATAGTAAACCAGGGTCCTGCCGCTGGCTTAGGAGGTGGGTCAAATGAATCGACCATTGGAGTATCTATAGAAGTCTGAGTGTGGCCCTGAGTAGATTGAGCCGTATCCTGAGCTTGACCATAGCCTGGAGGATCATCTGGGACCTCCTCAACATGAGGTTGAGTAGATGATATAGCTGCTGTGGCCATACAAAGTTGAGTAATATCAGCTTGTTCATCTTCAGAGGACCAAACTTTAGAAACTTCTTCTGAATCTTTAGAGGATTGAGATTCTTGTTCTGACTTGGATTCTGGTATGGGTGATGTTGTGGCAGAAATAGCATACTGGGACATATGCTGTTTTCCTGCTTGTTTGGAAGAAATGGTTTCTGAACTGCGTTCCTCAGAACTTTCCGAGGAGGAGTGAATCCTCGATGAGGTTTTAACACCAAAAGTTGCAGTGTGAGCTGGAGGAACTGTTCCAAAGACTAGAGGAGGAAAAGGAGGTACGTGGGGTTGTTGGGGTTGTAATGGATCAAAGAAAGGGAATTGGGAAGTATCGGTTGAGATTGATATTGTGGGGGTAAACAAAGGTGAAGGCGAGGGTTGAATAGGTGATGACTGTTTTCTTTTTTGCCGTTCTATTTCCCGTTGTTGAGCTTGCTCAACTTCTCTTTGGCGAATCTTAACAAAATCATCCAGATCCTTACGGAGTCTTTTCAATTCAGCATCCTTGCTACTTCGTTCTGGATCATGAATTAATCTTCTAGTGCGATTGATATCTTTGAGTTTGACTTCAAGGGTTAAGATCTTTGAATTGAGCCGTTTTTCTGTAGCTAGCAGATCAGCTACAATGGCATCAACTTTTTGCTCTGTGCGAGACGTGATCTGAACCACTTGAGAGAGTTTCTCAGAGATTTCTTTGGACTGATGATGATGTGCCTTAGAGGCTTGAGATTGCCAGTTAAGGACTTGTTCGACCTGAGAAAGAGAAGGTCGATGTCCATTAGGTTGGATTGTCTGTGGGGGAGTCATAAAAGGTCTGGCGGATATTTTGGTGGATGGATCTGTGGATGGAATGAGGGGAGGAAATTCTGCTTCAGAAAACATCATGCAAGTCTGAAGTGGAAGTAAGGGTTCCTTTTCTGGTTGTGCCTCAAATTTACAAGAAGAATAACCTTCTCTGGCCAACAAGTCTAATGCTTTTGCATAGACTGGAAGAGGTGGTGGAGGACTGAGTTGACAAGGACCGATCCATGGAGCATCAGGATCATCTGGTCTAGGTCGTTTGTGCCTCAGTGGGCGACAAGAAGTAGTATATCTTCTCTTGGGCTTCGGAGGAACTGAGGGGACTGCTTCCAAGTCAACATCAGATAACTCATCACAATTGCAACCTGGTTCACACATGGTTGGGTCTATATCCCAGACAAAGTGGCCATTGACATGGGATGCATAGACGTGTGATCCATCAGGGTGGAAATATGCCACTGGAATCTTCTTTTCTTTAAGTGTAGGAACAGAAACTATCATACAGGAATGATAGAAGGAAGAGGAGGAAGAAGATGTCTCAGATTTTCCATAGGTCATCTTCATAGTTCCATCTAATTGCTTCTGGAAAGAAGGCTCGAGAAATTGTACCAGTTGTTCATTCCGTTGTAGCTTTTCATAATTAGTAAGCCATTCCCGTGGGATTAGCTTTTCCAATTCTTCTCGAGGAAGCTGTCGTGGAGGTTGGACAATAGTAGGGACAGATTCAGTATCAGCATAGATAAACAAGGGATCTGTCGAAAGTCCTGGAAAACTAAGGTTGATAGCATGGTCTTACAGACGATATGCTATCTGATGATGCAGGGTTGCAGCTATGGAGGAAGAAGTCTGTTCAGCCCCACATAGTTGAAGCTGAATCTTCAGGGCTCTTGGTAGGTTTTCATCCAGTAGAGACATATTAAAATTCGGAAAGAAAGTGAGCACAATACTTCCAAAATTTAAAGTAGTCAATACTGTTCCGATCACAGCATGCTCATAATTCAGGTATCGAGTATCCAGCAACGAGAGCCTTGCTGTAACTGGTAAACCTTATCGTCCATGATAGGAAAGAACAAGTCTGATTGCTCCAAGGTGGAGATGAGAGTATCCCGGTTTTATCCATTGAGAGATAAAGGAGGAAGGGATTTCCAAAGTAACATACTGCTCAGCAGGGGTTGCCTTCAAGACACAGTGATTCATCTTGGAGGACTGGAAGTATTCTTTGACAACAGGACATCGAGAAGAAATCAAAGTCTTTATAGCTCGAGAGATGGAGCCTTTTTTAAAGACTGTATAAGGATTAACCAAAGGAAGAGTTGAATCCTCATTCTTGACTTCTTCTGGAACATGATTAATTTCTACTAGGTGATCTATTTTGTGAGAATGGGTTCGTCTGACTGATTCAGGAAGAGAAATAGGTGAGAGTGAAGTAAGTGTTTGTGGTATGGGGTTATGGCTTTCCTGGATGTCACTCATAATTGCTAGAGATTCTTCTCTTACTTTTCTTTAAGGAACAATAGTATTTCTTACTCCCTCTTCAGGAACTGTGGTACTATCCCCAAGTTCAAAAGAGACTACTGAACAAGGTAATGGATATTGGGCACGTGGCGTTGTGCACAAGCTCTGCCTACCCAACCAGGTGGGGATCGACAAGGTATGATTTTCCAGCCGATATACCGAATATCCATTTCCAAATATCCAGAAACTCTCTCAAGTGGTTCAGATCACGTCTCGCACAGAGCAAAGAGTTGATGCCATTGTAGCTGATCTGCTAGCTACAGAAAAACGGCTCAATTCAAAGATCTTAACCCTTGAAGCAGAACTCAAAGATATCAATCGCACTAGAAGATTAATTCATGATCCAGAACGAAGTAGCAAGGATGCTGAATTGAAAAGACTCCGTAAGGATCTGGATGATTTTGTTAAGATTCGCCAAAGAGAAGTTGAGCGAGCTCAACAACGGGAAATGGAACGGCAAAAAAGAAAACAGCCATCACCTATTCAACCCTCGCCTTCACCTTTGTTTACACCCCCACAATATCAATCTCAACCGATACCTTCCCAATTCCCTTTCTTTGACCCATTATAACCCCAACAACCCCATGTACCTCTTTTTCCTCCTCTAGTCTTTGGAACAGTTCCTCCAGCTCATACTGCAAGTTTTGGTTTTAAAACCTCATCGAGGATTCACTCCTCCTCGGAAAGTTCTGAGGAACGCAGTTCAGAAACCATTTCTTCCAAACAAGCAGGAAAACGACATATGTCCCAGTATGCTATTTCTGCCACAACATCACCCATACCAGAATCCAAGTCAGAACAGGAATCTCAATCCTCTGAAGATTCAGAAGAAGTTTTTGAAGTTTGGTCCTCTGAAGATGAACAAGTTGATATTACTCAACTCTGTATGGCCACAGCAGCTACATCATCTAGTCAACCTCATGTTGAGGAGGTCCCAGATGATCCTCCAGGCTATGGTCAAGCTCAGGATATGGCTCAATCTACTCAGGGCCACACTCAGAATTCTACGGATACTCCAATGGTCGATTCATTTGACCCACCTCCTAAGCCAGGGGCAGGACCCTGGTTTACTATTGACGACATTCCACCATCAAAATGGCAATCCCGATTTACTGAATTTCGGGCATGGATTGAAAACCAGCGGACAGTCATAGGACAGTCTCTCTATCTTATCCTGAAGGAATTTACCTCCAGATTCATTGGAACACTATGGGAATGGTTCAATAAGATGCAAGATTCGTCAAAGGAAAATTTTCACACTGCCAAGTATACTGATGAGGTCATTTCATACTTCTACTACTTATTCCTTGGAGACGCAACAAAACTCAAGACTCGCCAAGAATCTGAATTCTATCAGATGAAGTGTTGTTCCATGAAGAAGAATGATCTTTATTTCCATTACCAAAGAATGTTGATGTGACACCCCGGGGTCTCTGAGGGTGGGAAGTGTACGTCGGTGCCGGGATGAGCATGGACAAGGAGCGGCTTCTGGCAGGCTTCTAGACGGAGGGGCACGGGAATGAACCGATCCACACCGGAATAGGAGAGATCCTGAGACTGTGTAGGGATGGGGCTGCACAGTTAGAGCGATTTTGAGGTTGTACAGGTGTGAGACTGTATAATTGAGATTAGCTTAAACAGTTTGATGGGTACTAACTATATCAACAAGGTGCACCTACCTTTTCGGTGCTCATTCTAGAAAAACTCCAAAGTTAAACGTGCTTGACTTGGAGCAATTCTAGGATGGGTGACCTCCTGGGAAGTTTTCCCCGAAAACGTGTGAGTGAGGACAAAGCATGTTGAAAAGGTCCCGTGTTGGTATGTAGTGACAGTCGACAAGCCGGGACGTTACAGTTGGTAGCGGAGCTCCAGGACTCCTCTAGTACGGTGCAGGGTTCGGGGACGAACCTAGCGGAAGCTGGTGGGCCTGTGACACCCCGGGGTCTCTGAGGGTGGGAAGTGTACGTCGGTGCCGGGATGAGCATGGACAAGGAGCGGCTTCTGGCAGGCTTCTAGACGGAGGGGCACGGGAATGAACCGATCCACACCGGAATAGGAGAGATCCTGAGACTGTGTAGGGATGGGGCTGCACAGTTAGAGCGATTTTGAGGTTGTACAGGTGTGGGACTGTACAATTGAGATTAGCTTAAACAGTTTGATGGGTACTAACTATATCAACAAGGTGCACCTACCTTTTCGGTGCTCATTCTAGAAAAACTCCAAAGTTAAACGTGCTTGACTTGGAGCAATTCTAGGATGGGTGACCTCCTGGGAAGTTTTCCCCGAAAACGTGCGAGTGAGGACAAAGCATGTTGAAAAGGTCCCGTGTTGGTCTGTAGTGACAGTCGACAAGCCGGGACGTTACAGTTGAAGTACTATTGGAGATTGGTAACAGATGACAAGTCTGTGAATACGTTGAATCAGACGTATCTTACCTCATTGCCAGACGAGCTTCAACCTTCGGTTCGTAGAGCAATCACCACACAAAGAATTGATGTTGCTCATCCAACGATTGGATTACTTCATCAGTTGGTACTTGAGTCCGTTGAAACACTCTGTGAAAATCAGGAATACTTTTCTAAATTCCTGACCATGAAGGTACCTTGCAAAAATCCCAGCCTGAAGATAAAATACAAAGATACACAATGCTCCTGCAAGAAGCAATCTCATCGATTTCCCAAACGGCAGTTCAAAGGAAAGTTCAGAAAATGGAAACCTTTTCGGAAGACAAAAGGTCGCCATAGGTTTTTCAAGAAGAAGTCTCGAAAAGGGAAAAATACTGATCGTTGTTACATCTGTGGAAAGAAAGGACACTTTGCAAAGAATTGTCCAGTCAAACCAGCCAAGTCGAAAAAAATGATTCAACAGATTGATCTCAACGACTCTGATGGAGATGTTGAATCCGTTTACTCTGAGCAGGAAGAAATGAATCATGAAACCATCTTTGCACTTGCTGTCACAGTTGAAGAAGTTTCAGGCTCAGATTCCTCTTCCTCTGAGGATGATATTCCAATCTTTATGGCCCAACCCTCTCAACCCGCTCTGACCAGTCCACATGTCAATTTGTCCATTTTACCAGATAAGTATGAGAAGCCCATCTCAGCTATTGGTTTTACGGATACAGGACCCTAAAAGAGTATCATGAATCCAGAAATCCTACCAGCTCATTATTGGGTTAAACATGAGCAACATTTTCGGGCTGCAAATGGAAAGGTCTTTACAACCCATCTGATCACAAAACGAAACATTGGAATCTAGTTCTTTCCTGGATGTGTTGTCTGGGTAAAAATCCTTGGATCCCATCTTCCAGATCGGGATATAGTGGTTGGTTTTGATATCTATCAAAAGGCCAAGTCTCTTCAGATTTTGCCAAATGGGCTCAAGTATAAAAGGTTTTTTAAGCCTTACACAGACATCATCAAGATCTATTCTTTGGCCCAAGTCCCAACAACTTTTGAAGCGGTTCGTGATTTACTTCTCAAAACTTGTGCTGACTCTCATGCAGATTTCAATCATCCTTTTCCTTTATGGAAAAATAAGGAGTTTTTCATCTCCTTGCTGTTAGTAATATGCCCCAAAGCCAATCCATGGATGATTGTAGTCATGTATATATATTAAGGTTATTCCAATAAATATGATTATGAGATAATCGCTTGCACATATTTATAACCCTATAATATTTTATATTCTTAAATGTCCCTAGTCGATTATTATTATGGATGGGTTGTAATAATAAATTAAGACTTGCGTATGTTGAGAATTAATGAGATATGAATTCTACATACGGGTACAAGTTAGAGAACTTGTGGACTGGACCGACCCACATAAGAACCCTACATGGAATGTTATATGATTGTCATTAGTGGTTCTTATATGTATTGTCCTTAGACCTGAGATCATCAAGGTTCCCAACATATGACTCGTGTATTTTGATATTATTCCTAGTCATCCGTAACTGGGTAGACTTAAGGGTAATCATTGGGTATATGATAAATGTGTAGTGGGTTTTGTATGATCCAGAGGGGATTCGTCCGACCCATATAACGGGTATATTATCAGCTGGTTTCTTGATAGAGTTGAACTGTTAAATGCATGGCCATGCTCGGATTAGGTGATATGGTGATATCACGAGTATCCGTTTTGCACAGTTAACTCGGGGATCAAGAAACTAAGATTAAACATATACGAGATTGACATATTCCATGTCTCGATTTAATCTTGATAATGGGACGAAGGGATGATGACATGTTTCGAGGCATCTAGAATCAGTATTGATCTTGTCGTTCGGGTAGCAATGATGTGTTGCTAGACGCCGCTCTTTGCTTATAATTGTAAAATGAGATTTTACAATTATTGCCGGACGTTACAAGTGCCTACAGGGTCACACACATAGAACCGTTGATTCGAGCAGGTGGTTGAACTGTGGTTGGACTATGGTTGGACCGGGTGTGTTTGGACCGTGGTTGGACCATGGTTGAACCAGGGTCGTTTTGGTGCAATAATGATCTGAATTATTGACCAGAGTTAGTGCTATGGTGGTGTGTTATCTGATTATGCATTAGTGGAGACAAGATAATGAGGATCATTGTCTTTGGGGCCTAGTGTTGGCCATTAGCCTTATCACTTATGCATTATGGAAAAGAGAGGTAGAGTACCTTTGTGATTAGATTACTCTCTTGCTCTTCTCTTGCTTGCTTGAGTTTTTCAGAGCAAAAACACATACACACTAGCTTCTTCTTCTTTGTGAAAGAAGGAAGAACATTAAACACCTAAAACTCACTTGCTCCCGATTTCCTGCTGCTAGCACATCAGTTCGGGAGAGCTCGAGGTTGGAGATCGTTTAACGATTCCGGCTTGATCACGGTTTGTGTGGATACCGTAGAGGAGTAGGACGTTCATCCAACTCTTGCTGATTCAGTACACGAGATAGGTGAAAGATCCTAACCTTTTAGGTACGAAATTTTGTTATTCGGTTTATACGCTTCACATGTGTTCCTGTGTTGTTTCCGGTTTTTCTGCTGCGTATTTTGCTTGCTTTTGAGTGTCAATTGCATGTTCGGAAACTTACAGTGGTAGCGGAGCCTTCTTGTGAAGCTCTAAACTGAATTCATGTTCATATGTTACATGTGATGTAGCTTGAACTTGTTTAGGCATATATGTGATATGTTGAATTTGTTTTGGTATATATGATTTGCCATGCAAATATATGCATATGTTTGATATCTTTTTCAGTATATATACATGATATGTTCGATGTGATAAAGCATGATCATGTTATATTGTATTCAATTGTGTATATGTTCTTGAGGTTGATTTGTCAAAAGTGTTTTGACAATAAGAACTTGATTGGAATGTGATATCAATCAAGATGTTATTGGTAGAAAGTCGAATGAGTTCGACAAGGGTGCTTGAAAGGTATATGATACCTACAACATCGAAGTTTAAGCTTCAACATCGATGTTCTCTTAGGTCAATTGTCGACCGAGAGGTCAAAACATCGATGTTTAAGTGTTAACATCGATGTTCTATGCACTCGGAAACCTCCAACATCGATGTTTGATGGTCAACATCGATGTTCTGAAGGCTCAGCGACCTCCAAAATCGATGTTTGATGGTCAACATCGATGTTTTGAGGGTTCGGCAACCTCCAACATCGATGTTTGAGTGTCGACATCGATGTTTTGCAGATTCGCAAACTCCAAACATCGATGTTGAAGGGTTCAACATCGATGTTGTGGAACCCAGCAACTTCAACTGCGAATTCGAGGTAGAAGAAGGCCTAATTGGTGTCTGGCTTGAACAGAAAAGTTGTAACCCTACTTCTTAGCTTTCCAGGGACACCAAGTTTGCACAAATCCAAGCTCTACAGCTCTGGATATGGCCGAAATACTGAGTACTGCCAAAATCTTGAAACTTTCAGAATCTCAACAACATCGATGTTTGAAAGTTCAACATCGATGTTATTGAGCTACTGCCAAATAGTTTGGAGTTCAAGAATCTCAACAACATCAATGTTCAAGAGTTGAACATCAATGTTATTGAGCTACTGCCAAGTTGTTGGGGAGAATCAGATTCTCACAACATCGATGTTTCAAAGATAAACATCGATGTTCACTTGTAATTTTTGTTTCCAAATTTACATAACATCAATGTATGATTTTTTGATTATATGCATGTGATGTATGAACATATGTTGATGTAAATATTAAGTTCTTAGTTGCCTTCCATGATAAGCACTCATCATTGCTTAGATCAACACTAGGTAGGTTTATGTTTATCCTAGCAAGGTGCAAGTGGCTAATTGTAATATCTCGACTGCTTATTGTGGGTTTGGACTTAACTAAGTCATCTTAATAGGATTAAGGACTTAGAGGCAAGGGTTGAGTAATGTCTATGAGATAGATATGGACAAAGTGTTGTTCACTCAACTATCTAAGAGTTACATAGAGATGTAATTGACAAGAGTTGTCTACCTAAATAGCTATGATGTAGGTGATCAGCCAAAGCTGACTTATGTTGTAGTGAAATATGGATCTTGGCCTACTTGTTGTCATTTTATTGATTCATAGTAGGAGCATCATTTAATAAAATTCCTTGCTAAATGATTTGTGTATGCATGACTCTTATTTGTGTGAGTTGATCTTTGTTGTAGAACTACCATGGCACAAAACACAAGTACACTATCATTGCGATCGGTCCTTGAGAAGGACAAGCTGAATGGGAATAATTTCCTTAAATGGTATCGCAATTTGAGGATTGTCCTAAAACAAGAAAAGAAGCTGTATGTCCTTGAAGGGCCAGTTCCGATGGAACCGACGCCTAGTGCTCCTAGGGCAGAGAGGGATGCTTATAAGAAGCACCTTGATGATGCATTGGATATAGGATTCCCCATGCTTGTTAACATGGAATCTGAGCTTCAGAAGCAACACGAGAACATGGGGGCGTTCGATATGATCGAACACCTGAAAATGCTCTTTGAAGAGCAGGCGAGGCATGAGAGGTATGAGACCTCTAAAGCATTATTCCAATGCAGGATGGCCGGGTCATCACTCGTAAGGCCGCATGTGCTCAAAATGATCGGATACATTGAGAGCCTTGAGGGTCTTGGATTTCCTTTGCAAAAAGAATTGGCTGTAGACCTTGTCTTGCAATCGTTGCCGGACAGTTACAGTCAATTTGTCATGAACTTCAACATGAACCATCTTGACAAATCCTTGTCTGAGTTGCTCAATATGTTGGGAACAGTTGAGCCACAAATGAAGGCAAATAAATCCAACATATTGATGATTGGAAAGGGCAAAGGAAAGGGTAAAGCAAAGTTCGACAAGAAGAAGAAGAGTGCCAAAAGGTTTGGTGCATGTGCTTCTTCCTGTGATCATGTGCTTAAACCCAAGGGTGGAGTTGCTAAGGATGGACATTGTTTCCATCGCAACAAACCGGGCCATTGGAAGCGCAACTTCCCTGTTTACCTTGAAGAGGTAAAGAGGAACAAGAAGGGAAGTGAGACTTCTACTTCAGGTATTCTCGTTATAGAAGCTAATATCTCTACTTCTGCATCATGGGTATTGATACCGGATGTGGTTCTCACATTTGTGTAAATGTGCAGGAACTAAGAAAGAGTAGAAGATTGGCGAAGGATGAGATAGACCTATGTGTCGGGAATGGAGCAAGAGTTGCTGCATTAGCCGTAGGGACTTATTTTCTATCTTTGCCTAGTGGCTTGGTTTTGGAGCTTGATGATTGCTATTTTGTACCTACCATAAGCAGAAATTTGATTTCTGTATCTTGTTTGGACAAGAAAGGATTTTCATTTGTAATAAAGAACAAATGTTGTTCAATTTATTTCAATGATATTTATTATGGTGGTACAAATTTGAGCAATGGCTTGTATGTTCTAAACCTAGAAACGCCAATCTATAATGTTAATACGAAGAAGGTTAGAATGAACGATTCTAATGAAACCTACCTTTGGCATTGTCGTTTAGGCTATATAAACGAAACTCGCATTGCTAAGCTCCATAAAGATGGACTAATAGACTCATTTGATTTTGAATCATATGAGACATGTGAGTCATGTTTGTTAGACAAAATGAATAAGGCTCCCTTTACTGGTAAAGGAGAAAGAGCCTCGGACTTATTAGGTCTAATACATACTGATGTATGCGGACCTATGTCTACACAGGGTAGAGGTGGTTTTCAGTACTTCATTATGTTTATTGATGATTTCAGTAGATATGGCTATGTGTATCTAATGAGACATAAGTCAGAATCCTTTGAAAAGTTCAAGGAATTTAAGAATGAAGTACAGAATCAACTCGGAAAAAGTATTAAGATGCTTCGATCAGAACGAGGCGGTGAATATTTAGACCGAGATTTTCTTGACCATCTAAAAGACTGTGGTATAGTATCACAGCTCACTCCACCGGGTACGCCTCAATGGAATGGTGTATCCGAAAGGAGGAACAGAACCTTGTTGGACATGGTTCGTTCTATGATGAGTCAAGCTGACCTTCCTTCTTCTTTTTGGGGACATGCACTATTGAGTGCTGCTTTTACACTTAACCGTGTTCCATCTAAATCGGTTGAAAAGACACCATAAGAGATATGGACTGGAAGCGTCCCAATTTGTCTTTTATGAGGATTTGGGGTTGTGAGGGTTACGTAAGACGTGAAGCATCGGATAAACTCGGCCCTAAATCCGAGAAGTGCCTATTTGTAGGATACCCTAAGGAAACCAAAGGGTATGACTTCTATAATCCCACCGACCACAAAGTGTTTGTTGCTCGGACTGCTATTTTTCTAGAAAGAGAATTTATTTCTAGAGGAATCAGTGGGAGAAAAATAGAACTCGAAGAAGTTCGAGATCTAGAGACTGAGATGGAACAAGGACAGGAACCACAAGGTGTTGTGGATGAGAATCCTGTTCCTATAACACATGGACCGCGTAGGTCAGATAGGATTCGGTATGAGCCTGAGAGATATGGATTTCTCATGACTCATACTGGAGACGTGATGCTCATAGATGAGGATGAGCTTACTTCCTATCAGCAGGCCGTTACGGGTCCGGACTCCCAGAAGTGGCTAGAAGCCATAAATTCGGAAATGGAATCCATGTATCAAAACAAGGTATGGACCTTGGTTGAGCCACCCGAAGGGGTAAAACCCATAGGGTGCAAATGGGTCTTTAAGAAAAAGACCGACATGGATGGTAATGTGATTACCTATAAAGGGCGATTGGTTGCGAAAGGTTTCAAACAAGTTCATGGTATTGACTATGATGAAACCTTCTCACCAGTTGCCATGGTTAAATCCATCTGAATTCTGTTGGCTATAGCTGCATACCATGATTATGAGATATGGTAAATGGATTTCAAAACCGCTTTCCTTAATGGAAATCTTTTAGAGGATGTGTATATGACACAGCCTGAAGGTTTTGTCGATCCAGAGAATGCCAATATGGTATGTAAGTTGCAAAGGTCTATTTATGGACTTAAGCAAGCTTCAAGGAGTTGGAATCTTCCTTTTAATGATGTAATCAAAGAGTTTGGTTTCGTCAAAAATGAAATGAACCATGTGTTTACAAGAAGGTTAGTGGGAGCACTGTTGTTTTCTTGTTGTTATATGTTGACGACATTCTACTTATTGGGAATGATATTTCGACACTACAGTCTGTAAAGGCTTGGTTAGGAAAGAATTTCTCAATGAAGGACTTAGGAGAAGCTGCCTATGTGTTAGGTATAAAGACTATAGAGATAGATCCAAAAGGCTTCTCGGGCTAAGTCAGAGTACATATATTGACAAGGTGCTAAAGAGGTTTAGCATGTAGGATTCCAAGAAAGGATTCTTGCCCATGTCACATGGCGTCTCTCTCTCAAGGAATCAATGTCCTAGTACATCTAAGGAGAGAGAGCGGATGAGTAAGATCCCTTATGCTTCGGCAATAGGTTCTATCATGGTGTTTGCCATGCTATGTACTCGACAGGATGTCGCTTATGCTTTGAGCGTCACAAGCAGGTACCGATCTGATCCTGGTGAGAGTCACTGGATAGCGGTTAAGAATATCCTTAAGTACTTGAGAAGGACTAAGGATGAATTCCTGGTTTACAGAAGCGTTGATGAGCTCATTGTAAAGGGTTACACCGATGCTAGCTTCCAAACCGACAGAGATGACTTCAGATCGCAATCAGGATATGTGTTTTGTCTTGGAGGTGGTGCTGTATGCTGGAAGAGTTCTAAGCAAGAGACAGTTACAGATTCTACAACCGAGGCTGAGTACATTGCTGCCTCAGATGTGGCGAAAGAGGCTGTTTGGATTAAGAAGTTCATAACTGAACTTGGGGTGGTTCCTAGTATTGAGAGTCCGATTGAGCTCTATTGTGACAACAATGGGACAATCGCACAGGCTCAAGAGCCTAGATACCACCAGAGATCCAAACATATACTCTGACGCTATCATCCTATTAGAGAGATCATAGAGAGAGGCGATGTCAGACTGTGCAGAGTTCCTTCTGAGAACAATGTAGCAGATCCCTTGACTAAGCCGCTCACACAGCAGAAGCATGATGGTCATTGCGCATCCATTGGTATTAGATACATGTACGATTGGCTTTAGTGCAAGTGGGAGATTGTTAGTAATATGCCCAAAAGCCAATCCATGGATGATTGTAGTCATGTATATACATTAAGGTTATTCCAATAAATATGATTATGAGATAATCGCTTGCACATATTTATAACCCTAGAATATTTTATATTCTTAAAT